>MU224613.1:1402758-1421818 GCA_018584345.1 Thuja plicata
ATGACCCCTAAAACCTCTTATTGGCCTCTAGAAGTGACTACAATAAAATGAATTTAAATGAGCACATAACAAGTGTCAAGTGACACTAACAATTGCACATTACATACAGAATGCCATGTCCAAACAAAAACAACATGAGTAATAACTGATAACACACATTCAGATTACGTTTGCAACAAAGATCACATTACAACGAGGTTTCAATCCCTTATTGGATTAAACCTTGGCTTACTCAATTCACACGTGTTTAGCCTTGATTCTCTGAATAATTCCATGGTTGTCTTTCCTGCACACTAAACTCGAGCATCAGTAGTCCAAGATAATAAAATCACATGCAATATATATATATATTTTCAATTTATAACTAACAACATCAATCAATAGCATGATTACATTCCCAATTGCAAATTTTCATATAGAAAGGTTTAAAACATTAAATTTTAATAATCATCATGACATAACATCCATTAAATAATCAAGTCCCATCATGATTCAATCTTCTCATTAGTTCACTTATCTAAAAACATATAATCAAAACAACCATCTGATCTAGGTCTAATCTATATCAAAATGAAATCCACACAATATAATTATCATCATAACATAGTATCTCGAGTCTCTGTCGGGATAATCAAAAAGTGTATCAATGTATCAACACATAAAATATCAAAGTGAAATCGAGCAGTAAGATTGTGATGGGTCGGGGTGAGGCCTCACGCATGGCTACACTGGCATCCATGTTACAACTGGAGGAACATCAATTCTGCTATGACTTCTTGGTGGAAGAATTATCCTACCCTGCCTTTGATACTCTAGAATGCCAAGTAATTTGTTCTTTAAACACCCCAGACCAATCTCGGTATACCAAGATCATTGCTTACCTAACTGACCAAACTATTCCCAATGATCTACCCTGAAATGAAAAAAGAGCCTTGATTAGGGAAGCATTGCATTATGTCCTCATTACTAATAACTTATATAGATGAGGTCTCGACGGTACACTTCTTAGGTGTTTAGAAAATGAAGATTCGGATTGTGCATTAAAATAAGTCCACGAAGGTGTATGTGGATCACATTCAAATGGCTTTTCATTAGCAAAGAAACTTCTCAGAGTAGGATATTACTGGCCTACAATTGAAAAAGATGCTAT
The DNA here is from genome assembly GCA_018584345.1 of Thuja plicata. Classification (NCBI taxonomy): domain Eukaryota; kingdom Viridiplantae; phylum Streptophyta; class Pinopsida; order Cupressales; family Cupressaceae; genus Thuja; species Thuja plicata. Next base: position 1,403,909 of record MU224613.1, read on the forward strand.
TCAATTTTCTAAAACATGTCATAAATGCCAAACACATGGAAATCTCATCCATGCTCCTGCCAGAGAACTTATACCCTTCATAACACATTGGCCATTTCAACAATGGGCCTTTGACTTGGTTGGAAAAATATATCCTAATTCTTCAAATAGACACAAGTTCATCATTACGACCACTGATTATTTCACAAAGTGGGTCAAAGTCGTGCCGCTAATCAAAGACACTAGAAAAAATGTGGCTATGTTCATCTTGAACTACATTATCTGTAGATATGGGATACCCTCTTTAATTGTAATAGACAATGGGGTCCAATTTAAAAATCAAGACATGGATGACCTTTGCAAATAGTTCCACATCACTCAACATTGCTCCTCAATCTATTATCCTCAAGGCAATGGACAGGATGAGGCATCTAACAAGAATATTCTCAAGATCCTACATAGAATTGTGAGTAAGTCTGGCAGAGACTGACATTTACAAAAAAATCCAGCACTATGGTCCTACAGAAGAAGCATCAGAACACCAACATGAGCCACGCCATTTTCCTTAGTCTATGGTGCCGAAGTAGTACTACCTATTGAGGTTGAAATCCCATGTTTGCGAGTATCTTTACAAGGTTTTGTTACTGATGAACAATACTACATTGATCGGGTAAATTATCTAGACCTACTTGATGAGTGTAGGCAATAGGTGTTTGATCATCTAAAGGTGTACCAAGCACAAATGTCCAAAGGATACAGTAAAAAGGTCAAACCATGAAAATTTCAAGTGGGGGATCTCATCCTAAAGGAAAATCCTAAAAACCAGCCTAAAAGAGAATAGAAAGGGAAGTTTGCACCTAATTGGTTGGGACCTTATGTTATCACTGCTACTTTTGGGACTGGAGCCTATCAACTAGCTACACCTGAGGGAGATGTCCTTTCGGATCCTATCAATACTCTACATTTTAAGCGATTCAACGCTTGATGTTCGACTAGCAGAGCCTATAGTGGAAAACTCAGAAAATACCAAAAATATTAGAAAATTGATCCTAAAGAAATCCAAAAATAGTGGAAAAATTCCTGGAGAAAAGGTATCCTTGGTGAAAACCTGGCAAACAAGCACCTTGATACTATAAAAACATTCAAAAAAAAAATAGAAAAAAATTTGAAAAAGAGAAAAGTGCCTTGATGACAACCTGGTAAAACAAGCATCTTGGTAGAAAAAAGAATAAATAAGTTTCACCAAGTGATGAAAACCTGGCAATCAGGCATCACTTGTATTCTGGACTCTATCTATCAATACATTGCTAACACTAGACCTTCATGATTACACCTATGCTAAAAGTTGACTTTGTTTCCTTACAAATATCCTATCCTTGCTTGGGATTTGTCTGCCTTTCTATCTTAGGATCAAGACATTTTGCACTGGGGTCATCTTTGCTAGCATGTTAGGTAGCATCTGCTAGGTCATCCTAGGAGAGTTTTGTCTTGTGGCACAATACTTCTCGATGCTTGCACCAAACTATCACTTTCATGAAACAAGGATGGCACAAACATTGCACTAACATGATGGTTTTCCTATGACCTACATTGAATTGAAAATAAGGTTATACACAGACATGGAATAAATATTTCTTAAATTCCACATTTTGATTGATGAATCTCTACTGTGCTTGACAAATGAATCAATAGTATTTCTCAATACTACCTAAACACATTATGATCTTGGTTTGATTATAACTCTTTTATGTTCCGATGATGCTTTAACTAGGGGCATATAAGCAGTTATGAGTTTTCTTTTATTGATTCTCAATTAATGGTTGTTATGTCTTCCGAGTTACTCCATGACGTCTATGCAAAGATAAAGATTCACAAGGACAGGGGGCATAACATTTTCTTAGTTTTCTGTGTATGGTGATTGTTCCACATGATCCTATAAATTTCATTTAACTTGGATGTTTATGGTAAGAGATACCAACATGAGTGGATAGCCACATATATCTCAATCTTTGTTATGTGTAAACTACGGTGAGGTTGAAACAATTTCCTTGTCTTTTTTCTAAACTCTGATTCTTACTAAGGTATATGAAGCATAATGTACCCAAGGATATGAATTTTCAAGGTCATTGCGGGTCCAATATCTTACCTTACACAGATTCTGTTATAGTAAAAGGAAGGTTACTAACTTGTCATCATGGCTTCTATGCCTTGATGCCTAAAGTCTATTTCCGATATTACATCCAATAAACATAGTATTCATACTTTCATAATATCAGTGGGTATTAGTGATTGTTGTACTATCAGGTGGTATCCATTCCAAAAAGATCCTGATGATGATAAAAATGTTATAATATCTGCAAAATCAGTGACAAGTCCTAAAGGGTCTGCATATAGATGCATTTAGAGATTTCATGGTTCATTTTACTAAGAAAGAACAACATAAGGACTTGAGCTCAAAGTTATTTCTATTCTTGATTTATATGAAATCCAAGTTAATGACATAATCAATGATTCCTAAAATCTCTGATCTATCGGGAACAAAATCAAACCCACCTTTTCAACATGATTAACTTGGTACAACGTGTGTTTTCTCTTAACACACCTTTTCTTCTCATTCTTCTAATTCCATTTCTTGACCTACCCATTCCCTGCAAGTGATACATCATTTCAAACAGAGGGATTTTATTTTTTCCTTCAATTTTGTTCCTGAGGGGGCATGATCACACTATCATCAATCAAATTCTTGCTCGAAACAACATTAAAAATGACCTTGTTATCAAACAAACTAGGGGCACGACAGTTTTCTTGACTAAGTTAGGACTGTGGGATAGAACGCTTTGGTTCTCATAAGCTGGATATCTCGTGTTTCCTCATTTTAAAGATTCTTACTAAGCTCCTGGCAGCTTCATACAGACTTTTGGATGACAACCAAGTTTGGAATCAGTATTATCAATCTTTGGATGACAACCAAGTTTAGAATTGGTATCTTTAAGATCTTTGCTTATTGAACTTTTTTCGATCAAGTTCAAAGTCAATTCTATCAACTTAGTTCAATCAAGTGCAAGACTGGTCTCATCAAACATTTCGTTCAATCATGAGCGAAATTCTCAATCTTTTTGAAGTCAACATTCAAAACTTTCTTTGAATCAATGTGCTTCTCGCACATCAATTCAAAGAGGATAAAATGTAACCACCTAGATTTGGTCTGCTTTGACCATAGACCCTATTTTTCCTAAGTGTGATCATACCCCCAATTATGTCCAGACAACTCTTCAATCGGCTGGCATAATTCATTCAAATCAAATTTAATCTCCTAAGTGATTTAATCAGTAAATTTTATTAATCACCTTAGCCAATCAAACTAACCAACTCAATTCAAATCAATTCAAAATGATTTAAATAAAATCCCAATTATACCTTATCACTTGCAAAATTAATCCCCTAGTCTAAATTGATTCAATTTAGCTATAGTCTTAATTAATTATTACAAAGCAATTAAAAGCTTAAATGATTAATTATAATCCCTATTATTGAGTGAATATGTTATTACAAAAATTCATTTTATTAATATTCCCTCTAATCTAACCAAACTCAAAATACCCAACCATGAGTTCAAACTCATCCCAACCCCTTCTCACATGCTATTTTTTCTTAATTAGCTAATTAACCCTAAGTAGATAATCCCCCGTCCACTCATTCTCTCTCCTCCCACCTCTATCTCCTTAATCACCCATCTTAAACCTTGATCTTAATCCTAAGCTACCCTTAAGCTTGTCACATTCCTAAATCTGTGATTAGGAATTCAACCCTCCCCCTAAAGTCAAAGTTATCAAGCTTGACCTTAAACCCTCACCCATACCTCATTAATGCTTTCATAAATGAAGCATTAATGGCCCTTACACATTCTCTTCCACACTCCTCATTAATGAGTCTTACACCCTCATTAATGACATCCCTTCTAGAGTCTTCTCCCCTTCCTCCATTTCTTCTATAAATTGGATGGATTTTGAGCTCAAATGACCCTTAATTTTTGAATGCATTCCTATAATGCTCTTAATTTTGAAAAGTTGAAAGCATTGTTATGCTACTAATTTTCATGTAGATCTATATTGCATCATAGTTTTGATATCTTGTATTGTTATAATCTTCATTTCTAGAGCTAGAATGCATGTTTCTTAAGCGTACTCCTTATGATTTTGGTCATATTTAAGCTCTATAGTTTCATTTGAATCTTCCATTCTTAGGTTGTATATGTCACTGGAATATGGATAATTTGAGGGCTATTATGTCATTTTTCATACTCCTACTAGATAGGAAGCAATTGATCGATTTTAGTGATTTCTATGCTTGCTAACTATTTGTTTTCACTAGTGCAATGATCTATTGAAGTGTTGTGGCCTTCTTAACAGGGACAAAAATCACACACACAATACCCAATCCACTACGTAGAGATGTCTATCTTACTAAAGTGTACTTTTTGGGAGCTTTTAGATAATGGATATCAATTTAGCAATAATCAATATCCACTTTTTCATAATTGATGCCTATTAATAACATATATTAATTACTAACAAGCATTCATTTTGGTTTGATATTACCAAACCAAAATTAATTTTTATCTAACCCGTTAAAAATTCAAATATCCATTTTGAGATTTTAGCTAAGTAACAATAGATTGTTTCCTATTCTCACTATTTGTCTCATCATGATCTCTCCCCATGCCTTCTTTTGAATCTCTCAAGAAATTACTTCAATATGCGAGTTGCTTCTTTTTTTTGGCAATGCAAGTAGATCCCTTCATGATTCTTATGGTACAAAATACTTAATTTAGTTACAACTTAATTACCACTTTTCAAATGTTTATCTCACCTTGAGTAGAATTCAAGTGATTGAGAAAATTATTACTAAACAAATAAAATTTGATCTATATATCAGTCCTCCTAAGTGACATCATAAACTATATACTATTGAAAAGTGATTTGTGTATAATCCTTAGCCATATATTTTCTCAAAGTCTTTCTTGTACCAAATCTCCAAATCAAATTCTTGTAGGACAATTCACTTACCTCGTTTGTCACCCACTTAATTTTACATGAGCAAGATTTTAACAAACTTTCTATGTTTGAATACCTTAGCTTCTTTAAATGGAATACTTATGAATAACAACAATAATTTTTTTGAAGGAATGAAATATATGCGACTATGGATAATTTGGGGTAATGAACACTAGGTAATAACTAATTGACCTTTTGATTTTTAAAAATGTGTTTCAAGTTTCTATGGTCCCTTCAATCTTAGCATCTTTCTTGAAGATTGCATTATCTAACAATCTTTACTAACCATATAACAAATTTTTAAACAAATTCATTTTTTCCAAAGTATGATCCAAGCTCTTCTTACTATCTATCATAGGGATCTTGAAAATTTATTCAACTTAGTATAGATCAATGAAGATTCCTTTTTTTTAGATAACATGCTTGGACACCATTGGGGCTACTTCCTCAAATTTGACACAAGGTCTCCCTTTATATAGGGGGAAAGATTTCAAGTCATCCATATAAGTGATTGTGCATTAACTAACATGATCTTTGAAAGCTATATCTATTGCTAGCTAGAACGTTGCCCCACCATTAATCAAACCAAAGGACATTGTTTTGTATGCAAAAGTTTCTTATAAACAGTAATAAAAGTCATCTCTATTATATCCTTATAATTTAGCATCACTAGATTTTAGCCAAAATATCTGTATAAGAAAAAAACTATTTAAGATTCATTAATAATTTTTATTATTTTAACTAATGATAAATTTTAAAAAAAAAAACATATTTTATATTTCCTTTTCAAATTTTATAGAAATCTATGACTGAAAAGATAATCATAAATCTATACCATTTTTCTTACACACCCAAACAACATGACTGAAAAGAAATCTCTTTGAGATCAGATGATAAAAAAAATCAATTGACCTTCGTATCTACCAAAAATATTTTACTCTCGACTTCAAGAAATTGTATGAGTGCTCATAGAAATATTAAATTGTATAATTCTTCACCTTTCTAATGGACAATATGTCGTAGCCAAGATGAAGAATGATCAAATATAATGGATTGTTGGGAACGTCATCTAGAAATTTGCTTAACTTTTTATAGTGAAAATATATAAAAGATATTTGATCTCGAATTCATTATTTTCAAATAGTTTAAAGGACGACATAGATTGAAGAGGATGTGAGATGGGTGGATACGATCATTTTCCTTGACCTCCATGAAACTGATTGATGAAAGAGTCTCATTTTATATGAGAGCTTCCAATGTGATAGTTTTGACAATACCTTTTTTCTTGTCGCTCTCCTATATGTAAATGCCAATTTGCATAGGTAAGAGCACATACCCCAATTGCTATCAGCAAGATTAAAATTTTGGTCAATAATAGACAACAATAGTGATTATGAGATAAATAATAGACAACACTGGTGATTCTGAGATTGTTTTCATACAATTGAAAAATCTTACTACAACAATGCATGATATTGTCTTGTTTTCATATAATGTAAAAAGCTTATGATTATGTGATTATGATTTAGTTTTGATAATATAGGTGAGGAAAAAAATGAATTTTTAATTATTATATTTCATTTAATGGACGGGTGATAAATAAAATAATTATTTTTTAAAGGACGGTGATAAATAAAATAATTATTTATAATTTTAAAAAGTCAAATTTTATTTTAATTACCATTTGTTTCAAAGTTTGGATTTGGTTTAATGGTAGTGATAAATAGAATAATTAAAGTTTTTGAGATGGAGACTTATATATCTTTTACAAATAATTCTAGTAACTTTATACAATAGTAGAAGTCTTCAATCTAAAACCTCTACAACTAAGAGTCAAGGATTGAAACATTATTCATTCCACTAAATTTACTAGCGACACAATCCTAACCTTATCGTTTATGATGTGGGACCTTGCACTCAAAAGACTTTCTCCTTGGTGGGCTCATTTAGAGCCATTCAATTTCACTAATAGATTAAGGACCCATAAACATTTTTTTCCATTTTGCATTAGAATATTTTTTATTAAGTTATTTAATTATTTTATTTTTATAAACCTTGTCTATCCTATTCTATAATTTTTTTATTTAATTGATAACAACCATACATTTTGTAATTAATTTTTAAATTATGCTTTTTATTTGTGGCAACGCTTTATTTTTTTTATTTTTTTTGTTGTGCTAGGGGTATCCCCACTACCCAGCCTAACACCCAACCCGCCTTACCTTGGTCTTATTTATTTCCAAGTTGGGGTTCAAGAAGGGGTGAGCTAGGATGAGACTAATCCCCTGGGGATGCACAAAATAGCTCATAAACTAGGTACATCAAGTAAGCTCGATCCTTAGAGTTGAACCCGAGACCAATGGGAAGAAAACCCATAGCCCAAGCTAACTCCGCTACCCATGTGGGTTGAAGCTTTGAATATATAGATAGTGTGATGGCTTAACTTAACTTAACTTGCATACTCTAAGAATTGATCAATGATGTGAAATGTGGTCCCTACTAATCTTATAGGTTCATCAACTTTAATAACTTCTTCCTTTTTCGTAATAGAATCGTGGATCGTGCCTACGTAGTCACTATTACCATCATCATTAGACTTAGTTTCTATGTGCATTTTTCACAAAATAAAATTGACATGGTTAATATTCCCTTAAATATTATGACGCTAATAACAAAATGAATGAATTATAAAAAAAATTTTTTTTATACATTTTTACAATTTTAAAATTTTAACTCTATTATGATCCTGTCTACCACCAATGCTAATGTAACTTGTTTAGAAGAGATCTTGTAGGAACCCTAAACACACAAAGACAATTTCACCCCTATTTTATGAATTAGGGTTTCAATCTCATGAGGTAGACATATTTGTAATTTGTAAATTAGGAAATGCATGCCTATTTGAAATATTATTTATTTCTCAATAATGTATCTCTAAAGCTACGATTATAAGAAGAAAAAAAAGGTTATGATTAAAATTTTGGTTTCTAATCTTAAGACATCTATTATGATGTCACAATAAAATCTTTGTACCTCAACGACATAAACCCATTGTTCTTCTTTTCATCTATAAGTTATCGCATAGTATAATTGAGATAATGAATTATTAAAGAAACCACATAATATATAAGTTAACTATTATATGCTTGAACAAAGACATTTATTCATTATAACACAATATATTCAACACCTATTACATGCTTCAATATGTTCAAAACCTATTCATAGAATTTTTTTTAATGAATAGTGCCCTTTCTATTAAAGTATAATATAAATTACATATTCACTAAAAAAGCAAGGGGATACAAGATCACCTCATCAAAATCACTCGGTTGATAGTCGAAAACAACAACTAAATCAACTATTCATAAACAAACATAGAATATCTCAGGCAGCTAAAGCAGTAGTAGTCGAGGGATGAGGATCTTGATCATCACGATTGCCCCAAGTATCAGCACGGTCAGGGGTAGGGTCTGGAAAAGACAACCCATCACCATCATTATCTTTTTCCATTTCCCCTTCCTCCCTCCTGTGAAACAAAAGTGCCAACGATAGGCGAGAAAACTTACATGAAGAAGCAGTGGACCAAGCACAATCTACTTTGGTGTCAGGCCAACTAGAACCACTAGGAAGAGTAGGAACATAAGAATTAGTAGGCCAACCTAAGGCAACACCACAGTGACTCCAAGCATCACCACTGCCAGAAGAGAAACGAGGATCCTATGACCTAGGAGTTTGGGAGCACCGAGTGTAGGAGCTGTGTCCACTACAACGACCACAGGGGAATGCAGTTAGAAGAAATAGAATCCAATGACACTCTAGAAATCGTACACGGCTCATTTCCCCAATGTTGCAAAAGCTCTTGCAAGTGGGCCACTTCTAAGGCCACCTTGTCAGCCTGCACTTGAATCTACATGAGTACAACATTACAAATGAAAGATTTAGTATACATTGAAGCATTAATGTCAAGAAAGATGTGAGTAAATAAAACAACATTTATTTGTTTCCAAAGAGTGAATAGAATCTCCATCTTGAAAGCATGTTATATCTGAGAAAAATCAAAGGGGATTCTGGGTGAATCACCCAACAAATCCATGTGCCAAGAGAATGGTTTTGGTCTAAAGGGACTAAAAAAGTCATGAATTTAGTTCCAATATTGTTGAGCTCTTCAATAGAACCAAAATATATGCATAAAAGTATCTAGATGCCCACAAAAAGGGCACCTAGGTTCAAAAACCCTCAAGTGTTTAAGCCTGGAGCGCAAAGGAAACCCTTGAAAAAGAACACACTAAGAAAAGTGTGCAATCTTAGGCTCAGTGATGGTAGGCCAAACACTGTGAAAATGGAATCCCCACGTCTTCTGAGAAGATTTCAAATGCCATCCTTGATTAAGAATGTCAATCATCGGTAGATGGGGAACCAAGCACTCATAACCCATTTTGGGTTTGTAACTGGAGAGATGAATCCAAGGATACCATTTCAGTCCTTCCACCATGGCTTGATATAATGGATTCTAAGCTTATGCAACAAGAGTGTAGGAAAAGCAGAGACCAACATGTCAAAAGTCTCTTGATTTGGGTGTGAAAGATGAAACTGGACCTGTAATTCATCCCACAACTGAAGTTTCATACTAGCTCTGGAGGACAAGTCCTTGGGTGTTCTAATGCCACATTTATGAAAATGCAGAGCACTAACACCCTGGATTTTGGCAAGAGGGAGCTCTTACATATGAAAAAGGGGAGACCACCAGAGGTTATGTTGATGAATGGAAATTCCATCCCTTAATCCATCTCTAGCCCAACTGAGCCAAGGTTTGACAACCTCTCAAGCTCTCCAAATTCTTTTAGCAACAAAAGTACCCTGGATATGAACTGGGTCTTTCATAATAAGAAGGGTTTGAAATTCAATCCCCTTCTAGGAAGGTCTATTAACACGAAAGCATGAAGAGATGCAATATCTCAGTAAAATTTTACAAGCCTCATCAAAAGTTAAAGCTCAGATGACCTATTTGGCACACAGGGTTAGACCTTATTTCTATGTGGAAAGAAGACCAAGGCCTCTAGAGTCCTTGGGGAGACAACAGTACTCCTAGGAAACTCTGTGAAAGTCATGATGATCCACTATAGAAGACCACAAAAAATCACATAGCAACTTTTTGATCTTCATGTACCAGGCTTTGGAAGGAGCCCAACATGAAGAGTAGTAGACATGGATGGCCACCAAAAATTTAGAACAAATCTAGAATTTACCAGCCAAAGAAAGAGGCATGGTAATCCAATATGGAATTTTCTTTCTCAATTCTGGATAACACAACATTCCAAAGTTCCACTGGAAAGGATTGGAAGGAAAAAGGAATGCCTAAGAATCGTAATATCTTGCCATGTCGTAACCACTTCCAGACATATTGAATAATCTAGGGAGGAGCTGGAAAAAAATATTTCTAGTAACATTGAGTCTTGTGCCATTGGATGGCAGAGCCTAAAGCTAGACAAAAATTATCAAGGAACTGTAGGGTAGGTTTAAAATTGTCCTCCTCTTCATTGATATTGAGGAAAGAATCATTGGAGATTCCCATTCACAAGTTCAGCAGATGACTCAGGTAGGGAAATTCATGTGACAAGACCATCATATATTGTATTAGCAAGAAGGTAGCCAAAACCTTCGGCAACAAGAACATATAAAGAAGGAGCCAATGGGAAACCTTGGAAAATGGACCTGAAAAATCCAAAGGCATCAAATTAGTGGTCATTGATAGTGATACAAGAAGAGGCATTGCCAAATAACATGCAAACATATTGAAAAATATGGAGCCAAAACCAAGAGCTTGCAACGTGTCTATAATAAAAGGTCATTCAATATGATCATAGGCTTTAGAAAAATCAATCTTAAGAAGGATTGCCTTCTGTTTGGACTGTCGAGCCCATTCCATTCCTTCCCAGATAGAAATAATGTTGTCAAGGATAAATGTGGATTAAATGAATCTAGTTTTTTCTAGTCTAATAATCAAAGGCAGGATATGATGAATCTTGAGAGCTAAATCTTTGACAATGATCTTGTAAGAGACATTGAATAAATTGATAGGCCTCTACTTACAAATGTCTTCAAGACCTCCTTTCTTGTGTATGAATTTTATGTTTATTTTGTTGATAATTCCCCTAGAGACTAGGAATGGAAAGCTTCAAGATAGACCTTATGAAGGTTGGCGCCAACAGACTCCCAGAGTGCCTTGTAGAAATCACAAGGAAAACCATCAAATCTAGGGGCTTTATCATCTGCCATGTAAAAGATAGCTTCCTTAAGGTCAACAACAGTGAGAAGTTGATCATAAAAGGTTTGTTGGGTCATGGAAATCCATTTAGGCACTACTTCTAAGAAATCTAATAAAGCTTGGTCTCTAGTAGGAGAGTTTCCCTGCACTGTGAATACCTACTCATAGTGATAGACAAAGGCTTGAAGAATGTCTGGAAGCTCAGTGAACACACTCTTGCCTTCCTTGATTATTTTAATCCCCATAGAGGTGTGAGGAGCTCTCAGATTCAAGAAGAATTATTTGGAATCTCTATCTCCAACCATCATCTAGTGAAGCATTGTTTTGATCTGAGCACCTCTAGAAGAATAATTGTTTGCAACTTGTTTTTAGTGCTGAATCTGAGCAAGCCAAACTTGCAAATCTACATTGAATGGGTACATAGGCAAGGCTTCAATGGATGTGCAGAGCTCTTTGGTAGTGGCTTCATAGGGACACCTATAGTACTTAGCAATTTATCTACCATAAATGTGAAGAAAGCGTGTTGTGCAGGTGATGGAATCTTTCCACCATTTAATCCATCTTGTAGGCTGATGTGGCTTAGGCTGCAAATTCTACACCCTTTGAATGTGGGACATAGTGGGTGGATGACTCAAAAGGAATGTATTGAGATAAAAATGCATCTTGGAAGGCCGCATATTAGTTGTCTTCCATTCAATATAGAATTTAATGGGAAAGTGGTCTGACAACATCACATCAAAAGGACTGCCAAGTAATTCTTTCTAATCAGAAAATGAGAAAAAAATTGCACTCATTTCATGGCATGATCCATCCTTTTAAAAATCCTATCAGAGCCAGCTCTAAAATTAGACCAGGTGTGTCATATCCCACTAGGTCGATAATGGTTCATATTGGGATCAAAAAGGCCCAATTTATTGTGTATTTCTCTCTCTCTCTCTCTCTCTCTCTCTCTCTCTCTCTCTCTCTCTCTCTAGTTTTCCATCGAAAAGGTAAAATCCCATATTTTTCTGATGCCACATCAACCATATTGAAGTCCCCACACATGACCCAAGTTGTAGGTGGAAAATAATATGCAATCCATCTCCATAGGTGAGACCTTTCAATAGCATCATTTAGAGCATACACATTAATAATTCTTTGCATGGGATCAGATATGTGATAAAAAAAGAAAAGAATGTCATCAAGGGGAAATGAGATTAAAAAATACACCTCTACCAGCTTTGCATTGTGATAAAAAAACAAGGCTATCCAACCAAATAACTTAGCATGCTACAAAAAGCATAAAATCAATAATTTTAACCTCCTAGAGACAAAAAAATATCTAGGGCAGAAACACGCTGACAAACTTCTCTAACAAAATATTTACTATGGAGGTCTGTAAGACCTTAAATATTCCATGAGATGTAATTCATGATAAAATTTCTTGCATATCATCCTTTTCCCCAAGAGGAGAAACTATTATGCAAAAAATCTGAATTGGTTCTAAAGCTAGGAAGAGCATCCCCACCTGATATAGTTCTTCACTTTTCTGTGGCACTATCCACATTCTCAGCCAGCCCAGTAGGGCCATGATAATGATGCAAGGATGAAGAAGAAATAGTAGATGCTTCCATTGGAGTGCATACCCATAGGGGTCTTGGAATTGGTTTATGATGTTTTTGTTGCAATTCATGTTTTGTCACTGATGTCAACAGATATTTATATGGAGTCATAACAGACTAGTTATTACTGTTGTTTGATGACTGAAAGAAGTGTATGGGAAATATATGGTTGATTCAAAACAAGAAAAGATGGTGATGTGTACAGGGATGTTTTGTGATCTTATTTCTAAGGTTGCATGGCTTAATATTTAAGATTGAGTGAGTTACAGATGTTTTAGTGAAGACTGGGTACTAGAATGTGACAGTGATCTATGACAAAGTTAGTTTCTATATTTTAAGGATAGCTTGTGTGCAATATGGATTCATGCTATGCGAGCTTGGGGAATGGAAAAAGAAATTTTGAGGAATTTTTGTTAGGATTCTTGGGTTGCAAGACTCTTGGTGATGTCAGTTGTGGCATGTGTTCTAGAGGAGACCTATTTGGGACTGACTTCAGAGATGTAGCGTGTGAACGTGGATTACAGAGCTTGGATTGGATTTGATGAATTGTAATTGATGTTTACTTTTTATAGGTATTGTGTGTAACTTAGCAAGTGATTAAGTAATTATTTGTGCATTGAGGAAGCCTTAATTGGCTGACATGTTTTCTTATTGTAAATTTGTATAAAAGAAAGTTGTTTTATTTTATGAAAGTGAGGTAACAACAAAATGTGGAAGATGCAAGCTTATTTTTGTGAAGTCTTCTAGATGTAGAGAAGAGGATGTGATTGAGATAATTCATTGGTATTAATCAAGAAAATATATTTTATATCATACAGTTCAATTGGATTTAATATTTCATATACACTTGTATTTTGGACAGTAAGTCTTGAGGGTGGATATAACCTTCTTTATACAGTGTGCCTAGGCAGTGAGCCTACTGTTACTCTTGACTCCTAACTTGGTATGTCCTTTAGCAAGGACTATGTACTGTAGTGCATTAATAAGATCCTATCAGGGCTAAATATTTTAGGAGGGATACTATACTCTTAGTACATTATTTGTGGGTGCTAATTCCCATCGAGGTTTTACCTTTAATAGGGTTTCCTCTACAACAAAGGATTGTGTTATGGTGTTTCATTTACTGTGTAATCATTCGGATTAAAGTTTTGGTTTATAATGTTTAATGTTTAATAATATGTCTCACAATTGATTCACCCCCCCTCTTAGTTGTGTTGGTGGACTATTTCCTAACAATTAGTATCAGAGCTTCTAGTCCTTAGAGAGAAATCTTAACAACTTGAGGTGATCCTAAGATGGCATACTACAGGAAGGATAGTCTGAAGTTTGATCCTGAAAACTTTAACAATTGGAAGAACAAAATGAGAGCTCATTTGTTGTGTTTGGGAATTGATTATTGGGGAATTACAAAGAAGGATGAGATGATCAAGACTAAAGATGAACTGGATAAAGCTAGTGATAATGAAAAGAATTTGTTTTCTTATAACATAGTTGCAAGAGAAGCACTGGTTAGTGCACTCTCTGAAGGTGAATTCACCAAGGTTAAAGACTTGGATTCTGCACATAAAATTTGGTCAAGATTAGAAGCACAATATGAAGGAGATAAGTTTACTAAGAAGGAAAAGTAGCGAAACTGGAAGACAAGGATGTAAAATCTGAAAATGAAAGATGATGAGAACATTAGAGCATATGTATAGAGAGCTAGAAAGGTTGTTATTGGCATTAGAAACTATAGAGGCACATACAATGAAGTTGAAGTGATTGAAAATATTCTTAGATCCTTGACACTTGTTTACAAAACCAAAGTGAACACTATAGAGGAGACCATACCTTTGATGATGAACTTCAATAGAGATATGTTGATTACAAAATTAACTACCTTTGAGGCCACAAAACTAGGAGATTTATTACCTAAATTTGAGACAACATTTAAGGTGATTGTGCATAAAAATAAAAAGAATTTATCAAGGATTGTGAGCACCAGCAGAAGTGACTTAAGAGAAGAGATTGCTGAATATACTGATGACTGGGAACATATATAGGAAGAAGAAAGGAAGCTAGATGAAATTGCGGCCCTGATCACTAGAAGAGAAAAGAGAGGTAAAGGTAATTTTGAAGGAAATTTACCTCTGAAATTTTTTCATACAATAAGATAGGTCATTTTAAATCTAGATATCCTACAAGGGTCCCTAAGCACAAATATAAGTTTTATAAACCAAAGTATTCCAAGGATAAGGATGTTACTATGCTCGTGAAGGTGTTTCTAATGATGATGTTATTGATTATGATGAGATTGGATTTATTTCTATAAAGGATGATGAACCTATTCATGAAGAGAGAGCCCTAGTGTCACATGTGGAAAAGAAATCTAAATGCATCATAGGCAGTGGTTGTTCACACCATATGACTAGGGAAAAAATATTTTTTTTTAAGTTTACCAAGTATGATGGTGGTGTTGTAAGATTTGGTGACAACACTCCTACGCTTATCAATGGAGTTGGATCTATTTCTCTAGATGGAAAGACTATTACTGAGGATGTGTTACTTGTTGATGGACTTAAGCATAATTTGTTTAGTGTTGGACATCTACTAGAAAAAGGCTATCAATTAAAATTCATTGATGGGAAATTCTCTATCAAAAGTAATTAAGGAGACCAGATTGCATCTGGTACTAAGTCGAGAGGTAATGTATTTGACTTGACTGCATATGACGCTTCTTGTTTTGTTGTGAAGGTTGATGGTAGTTTGTTATGGAATAGAATATTTTTTCATGTAAATTTTGATAATATTGTGAAGGAAAGCATGACTGATGTTGTTAGAGATCTACCAAAGATTGTGAAACCATCTAACACCATGTGTAGAGAATGTGTAATGGGGAAACATAATAGAAGCAATTTAAAAACAAAATCTTACTTAGAAAAAGGGAAGTTGGATCTGGTGCATATAGATATGTGTGGTCCTATAAGAACAAGATCTTACTATGGTGAAAGGTATTTTATACTTTTTGTTGATGATATCATTTTTGGAGGAAATGATATAATGAGTAAAAAAATTTCTAAGGAAATGGAAAAATAATTTGAGATGTCAATGATTGGTGAGATGAAATTTTTCCTTGGACTACAAATTAATTAGAATAAGAATAGTATTTTTATTTCTTAGACAAAGTATCTTAAAGAAATGTTGAAAATTTTGGAATGGGAGATTGTAAACGTGGTGGAACACCTATGGTTACTGGTCACAAGCTTTCTACTACTAACGAATCTTAGAGTGTTTTTCAGATAAAGTATAGATCTATGATTGGAGGCTTACAATATCAGACCCACACTAGAATAGATATTGCTAATGCAGTTTGAATTGTGGAAAGATATCAAGAAGATCCTAAAGAGAAACACCTTGCTCCTGTAAAAAGAATATTTAGATATCTAATAGGAACACAAGATTATGGCTTATGGTATAAAAAATCTAATGATTTTGATTTGCATGATTATATTGATGCTGATTGGGCATGAAATATTGATGATAGAAAGAGTGCAAGCGGTGGTGCATTCTTTCTTGCGAAAATATTGGTTTCTTGGTTAAGTAAAAAGAAGGATTTTATAACTCAGTCTACTACTGAATTAGAGTATGTTGATGCTGCTATAAATTGCACAGAAATTGTTTGGACGAAGAAAATGTTGAAGGACATTGGGATGACTTTTGATGAGCCAGTGGTTATCCATTATGATAACAGTAGCATAGTGAATATGTCAAATAATCCAATTATGCCTTTGAAGACTAAACCTATTTCCATTAAGTATCATTTCTCGAGAGACAAGGTTGCAGAGAAGGAGATTAGATTGGAGCATATCAGCACAAAGGATCAAACAACATATATTTTTAAAAAACCTTTTCCAAAGGATGTCTTTGAGTATCTCAATGGTATGCTTAGGGTGAGAGCCTCTCCTTTTGAGAACTAAATTGATGTAGGAATGCATCAGTCCAGTGGCTTTCAGACCTATATCATTTTCTATACTTGATGTATGGATCTACTCCTCAGGGGGAGTGATCGCAGGAACATTATAGAGAAAATTTGGGTGATTTTGCACCCATTTGTTGAGGCATGAAGATTTTAAAAAGTTACACCTTGCAGAGGAAAGATGGTTAGAAGAAGAGTTATGGCACCCTTTTCCATTTTTATCAAAAGGGGAGTGATTCTATGTGAAAATGTAATACCCACCTCCTAGGTTGCTTTTCAGTTTGTGGATGCCAAACTCTTTTAGGCATTTTGGATGTATGTGTTGATTTTATCAGATGGTTTAAATGATATTATGTGTTACATTTCAGTATGTTATCGATCCATTGTTAGTATGTTATATCATTAGTGTATATGTGATTTATGGTTATTTTATGATGCTTATGTATATGTTAGGATTTCATTTTGATTATGGTTTTCTGACAATACTGACCTTAGATTTATATGCACATGGATCATTGTATGTTTTCATTACTATTTGATGTGCTTGGTATGGTATGGGATAGAGTCCTAGTTACCTGCTTTGGCGAGATCCACACGATAACCTAGTCTAAACCATTGTTTGTCATATGATATATGCATGTATGTTCGTCTTTGTGATGACAGGTTTGCAAGTACCGGGCTACATCTTCCTTGAATTGGCAGGAGTGAGGGTGCCCTATCGCATTAATCTCAATGGTAAGAGAGGGGAGAAAGTTTTCAGGTCCAAATCCTATCATGAACCTAATTTTCCAAGTTAGTGGACAAGTATCTGTTTTGACTACCCTGATCGAATTCGTATAGTTGATAGGAATTCGTGTATCCCTTTCCTTGATCATGTTTGATTTTGCATATTTTCAGTTTCAGGTGCTTGATGTGATTATGTGAGCGGTATATCATGTTATTTATTTAATTGAATATTATTGCAATTAATTATTAAATATAGGGTATTTAATTAATTGAAAATTAAATTAAATACCTATGTTTAATTGAAAGTTCAATTAAAGTGCAATTATT
>MU224613.1:1464908-1478652 GCA_018584345.1 Thuja plicata
CTCCTCTCTGGTAGGGCTCTTGTTGATAAGATCTCTTCCTCTTTGAGGATCCTTTTTCCATAAGTGACATATCCATTTCACGATTGTCTATGTTCTTAGATGTAAGGGTCAATACTCTTTGCTAAGATTATGGTATACATTGTTGTTTAACTGGATAACTCCTTACTTTGTGAAGTAGGTATCCTCTTCCTCTTCCTTATCCTACCTAATAGGTAGCCATGATAAGGAGGGGGCATCTATAGGGTCTCTCTTGTACTATAATTTACATTTATTTACATGTTGCAACATGCTAAATCCTTGGAAGGTAACGCACATAAGTTGCTAAATCCTGAAGAGGCACGCATTTTTACTTTTATATTTGCTAAATCCTTGGAAGGTAACACACATAAGTTGCTAAATCCTGAAGAGACACACATTTTTACTTTTATGTTTGCTAAATCCTTGGAAGGTAACACACACAAGTTGCTAAATCCTAAAGAGATACGCACCCTTTTTATTTTACAATATGCCAAATCCTCGAAAGGTAACACACATAAGTTGCTAAATCCTAAATGGACACGCATTTTACATTCCATAGTGATACAAGAATGTTGATCTATGGATATTTTAAAAATCCATCAGAAGATGCATTTATTATTACAAGAACAGTTTATGGGTGAACCTATTGGGGGCTCTCCCTCTTTGGTGATTCATAGTAAGGTGGGCATCTTACTAGGCAACGTAATCACTATCTATTTTCTTTCTTTTGCTTTCATGCTAGTAGGATTAGATCATGAAGCTATGTTATCTATGGTGTTTTTCTTGTCTTACTTATGTAGTCATGTATGTTTTCTATGATTGATTGCTCTTTATTTCCATATCTTTATGTATGTATGTTGAGTTAGAATCCTTGTTTGGGGGCTAATATCCCCGACTTAGTGATATTCTATCTCGTTGCAATCCACTAGGATTCTTTTCCTCTAAACTTTACCATGAGCACATTCAATTTTCATACTCCCGCTAAGGTGGAGGCTTAATGTATCATCTTAAAATGGAAGCACTTCCATGTTAAGAGTGTTTAGCCCTCCTTAGGGGATTTTTTTGACCTCTACCATATCATCATCCTGTTTCTGCATCATCTCATGCTTCTGTGCTGGTTCAGGACCTTGATTGGGCCTCTTCGGGCACCTCCTACCCCACCTGGCATATTTTCCAGGGGTTCTAACCTCCTGGGTCAAGGTCTACCTCGACCCTTACCTAGGTCCCCCTTTCAAATTAGGAAACTTGTCGGCTGTCGGGGTTCATCAAAAATTTAGTTTTCCCACTTCCAGGTCGGCTTTTTTAGGTTTCAAAGCATTGATTCCTAAATTATATTTAATATAGGTCCTCTCCTAGGGTTAAAGGCTTTAATGGGAATTTAATCCTCCTATGTAGGCCTCCTTAGAAGATTGTGCCCTAATTTCATATAAAAGGGGAGCATTTCTCTCTCATTTTCTCTAAGCATTACAAATTATCAACTAGGTGATCAAGTGAAGTTTCAAGAATCCATTTCCAAGTTCTCAAGGTGTTCAAGTCTTCTTCTCAATCATTCAAGTTCTCCATTGAAGATAAAGGATTCAAGCTTTCAAGTCTTTGAAGGGATTTGGTTCAAGAATTCAAGATTCATCATTCAAACCCTAGATCTAGCCATCATGGTGGTGTGATCTCCCTTCAAGATCCTTTGTACATCCTCAAGAATCTTTCATCATCTCTTCAAAGTGAATTTCAAGCATACAATCATGGAGGTTTATGGTTCATATTGAGTTCATGCTTTCATACTTACATACTTGCATACATTTGAATTTCAATTACATATCTATTGAATATCATAGCTTCATTGTTAGATTCAATTCTACTACTTGTTAGCATTTTGTACTTTATTTATTTCAAGGTTAATTCCTAAATTGGGGTTTGACTAAGGCAAACCCCTTGCCCACAACAAAAAATCTCTTTTTTCTTGTAGGTACAGGTACAAAATAGTGGATTTGAACCCAGATCTAGATACCCTTTTTGGAAAACTTTTGGTATCCGCGAACAGAGTCACTTTCAGATCTATGTAGGTCAGGGTCGACATTATTGGGTCAGGGTTGACATTTGTGGGTCAAGGTTGACCTTTTTCAAAAGATGACATCAGAATAGAAAATGATTTCTGGGTTTTGTTCATCTTTGTGTTTCAGTTTGGTATCAATTGTCATTTTTTCCAGAAATAGTCTACAAACCTCAGAAAATAGCATTCTTTGATCTGCAATATTTCAAGGTTAGTGCATTTCTCCTATCTCTTCAAATACTATCATATATCATTTCTATACATATAATTAACAGAATTTAAGGTATCTCCTTTGTTATTCTCCTTTCCAAATAGTTGATTCATTTGTGCATTAACCCTTCTCTTGGGTTGATCAACTTGGATCTCCCATTTGTACATTTGAGGGAAAAAAAGGAACATCTTATCTTCTCCTTACTCACAATTGCAATACACAATCAATTAAATTCAAGTAAATATGAAGTAGGGTTAAGAAATTCAACACACTTTAATCAAATCAAATAACAATTAACAATCAAATCACCTTATCCTCTTTCAACACCTTATAAATTCCTAAGGACCCCTATCTCATATATTACAATATGATCCTTAAATTTTCACCGATATGTCAAAGAGGTGAGAGTTCTAATACTTCCCCTAATACTGCTGTTGTTCCAGAGTCAGAAGAGATACCATTGCCTAGGTATTTTTATGGTGAAACTAGTGTTTTACTAGGTCTAGAGGATATTATGAGAATACAAGCTATGAGTTCCATTTTGGTGAGAGAGAAGAAGAATTCTCAATTGATGAGTCACTAGAGTTAGGTCCGCATATTACTAACAATGACCCTATTAATGACTATTTAACTCTTGATGATCTAAATGTTGTAGAAGTTGACTTAACAGAACATGTCTTGTCAATTAATAGTTTTGGCGCTGACGCGATGTTGCCCTTACCAAACTCTGACTCATTATTATTGATAAACCCTAACCTAATTGATTGGGATAATTCAGATCCTACACCTATCACGAACTTCCCTAATGACTATACTCTGGCTTGCTACCTAAATGCTTTTGAACCCTATTGCTCTTCCACCAATGCAAGGAGCGTGAACATGACAGAGGAGGATATCAATTTTCTTAGTCACAAATTGAAAAATACAAAGAAGAAAACAACTAATGGTGAAAACCACATTGTGGTAGTGTCATATTCTTAAAAATTAAAAATAAAAGACGTATCTGATGATGAAAACCTCTCAGAGGCACCAAAAGATGAGATTCTTGATATCCTCCCTAAGCACTTTCAAGAAAGATCTTTAGTTTTGATAGAACCTACACAACTACTTAACTTGGGAACATCTGAAGTTCCTCAATTTGTTCACTTAGCACAATCCTTATCAGAAGAGGAGAAGACACAATTCACTGAGTTCCTGAAAGAGAAAAAGATCAAATTTGCAAGGTCTTACACAAATATGCCTGGATTAGATCCTGAATTAATAATGCATCATTTATATATAGCTCCTGGGATCAAACCGATAAAACAAAAACTAAGAAAGATGCATCCTCATGTTGCATTACTGGTAAAATTAGAGCTAGAAAAATTACTGAAAGATGGATTTATAAGAGTCATCGTTTATGCAGGATGGATTTCTAATGTGATTCCAATATCCAAAACAGATAAATCTATAAGGATCTACACAGAATTTAAGGACTTAAAAAAAGCATGTCACAAAGATGATTTTCCACTGCCAAACATTGATATGATCATAGATCTTATAGAAGGCTATCAAATGTACTCACTAATGGATGGTTTCTCAGGCTATAACTAGATTAAGATTGCTCCTGAAGACTAAGAGAAGACCGCATTCACATGCACATGGGGAACTTTTTGTTGGAATGTTATGCCATTTGGATTAAAGAATGGAAGTGCTACATACCAAAGAGATATGACTACCATATGCCATGAAATGATACATAAAACATGGAGGACTACATGGACGAAACCTTAGCAAATTCAAAAACAAGAACTACTCATATTGAAGACTTGCGAAAGATATTAGATCACATGGAACAATTCCAACTCCGAATTAATCCAAAGAAATGTGCCTTTGGAGTTCAACCAGGGAATCTATTAGGGTTTATAGTATCAGCAAAAGGAATTGAGGTGGACCTTGAAAAATTTAAAGCTATACTAGAAATGTCACCTCCATACAACATTAGTCAAATGAGGACATTACAAGGGAGACTTCAGTCAATCAAGAGATTTATGTCAAAACTTGCAGACAAAGCACAACCTTTTACTAAATTGCCACACAAAGGTGTTACCTTCAAATGGGACGAACATTGTGAAAACAACTTCAAATAATTAAAGAATTACTTGGATACTCCTCCTATTCTCATGGTACCTATTCATGGAAATGCATTACTCCTATATATTTCAGCCATGGCTACATCCCTGGGAGTATTTCTAGCTCAAGAAGATAAAACTAAAAAAGAAAGAGCAATATAATATATCAGCAGAATACTAGTATCTTATGAACTCAATTACAACATAATTGAAAAAGCTTGCTTAGCAGTTGTCTTTGCACCACAGAAATTGAGACATTATATGCTGTCACATATAGTAAAACCGATGACATGTAACTGATTAAATGTTTGACAATGTTAAGTTGAGGATAATGCAAGGAATTAAATCAATTAACGGTTTTTATTGTCATTGATTTCAGCTTGATATCATTTGTATGGTCATGTATAAAATGCCAAAGAATTTAGAGAATCAATGGAACAAAGGTTATGCTTTCAGCAATGCATAAAATTCAAGTATTCACTAAAGTGACAAACAACACTGATGAAGTGCACACCATCGGTAAAGGAAAAGAAGAAAATTCACAGTGATACCCAACAAGAAGAAGACAGTGTTGCCCAACAAAGAAAAACCACAGGATGCCCAATGAGCTAAAAAGTAGAGTTGCCCGACAGATGGAGATCCCGTAGCTAACTAGAGTCACACCAATAGAATTGGCATTTGTAACCGACGAAAAACTAAAGAGTTGACCGACGAAACAGAGAGTTTAGAAAATTAAAAAATATCTAGCTGGTACGAGCTAAAGATAGACTTAACTAGTTTTTCTTTTGTTTTATTCGACCAAAGTTAAGTGATTGATTTAAAGAATATTTGTATAGTTAGCATAAAGATAACTATGAGATAAATCAGGAGTTATGCTTTAAATCAGATTGATTGGATTGTTTTTCACGCTAAGAATCAAGAATCAAGAATTAATGAATATTATGTCTATATAAGAGACAAGTTTAATTCATTTTTGTATCACATTCACGGAAAGGGGATTAAGGGGAGTGAATAGAAAGAGGATGCAAAGAAGAAACTGATGGAGAACAACTTCATGCAGTACTGATCAATAAAGCTGAAGAAGAGCTAAGGAATTTTGTAGACACTGATGAACAGTGAACATAGCATCACAGAGTAGAAAGTATGGAGCACAAAAGAATTAAATTGATATATTGATCAGAGAGGTAATGTACTTAAATAGATCTAAAAATCTACAATTCAAGTTGCATTAGAAACAAGTCATTTTTTTTCAGTTTAACCATTGAAGCATCAAGTATCTTAATAGAGAAGGACTTAATAGTCTTCTATATATTGAGGTACATCCCAAGGAGTGCCAAAAAGGTTGATTCATGAAAGTAGCATTGGATATGCCCAATGCCTATTGATGGTCTAAGAGAGAGGCTGATTCAAGGATGGTAGCATTAGATGCCTGATACTAAGTGACAACCTATATGTGTAAAATCCTTTAACAAGGTCACACCTAACAGTGTGTTTGTAACCTTTAACAGGGTTGGCTCTTAACAGGGCTCACTTCAGAAGAGTGAAAATTTGGGGTACTAGTCCCAGTGGTTTTTGTCCTTAATAGGGTTTCCACGTTAAAAATCCATGTCTTATGTGTGTATGGTTTATTACTTTACTGTTTGACATTTCAATTATGCATTTCTGGATTTATCGGTATACTCTGCATATTTACTATATTTCGGTAAATAGTTATACTTCTTATCGGTAATCAAGGAGAATAATGACAGACAAGAAAAACTGACAAATAGTTAATCATTATAAGTATTTCATTGCATGCATCTTGTAGGGACATAATAATCTGAGGTTTATTTGATTGGTGGTTAGATTAAGGATAAAAATTTGAGGTCACTGAGTCACCCCCCCCTTTGAGTTATTACTAACAATTGGTATCAAAGCTTGTGTGCTTAGAAGGAAGGTTTCAAGACCTATGTCAAAGATCACAAGATGAATAGACAAGATGTGCCCAAGTTGAACAAAGATAATTTTTCTTCATGGCAAAGCAGGATAAGACTCCACTTATCAGGTATTGGTAATAATGTTACTCAATTCCTTGAAACTGAATATGTGTTGCCCACAGGAGCACCAACACTTGAACAAATGAGAGAGAAGAATGAACATAATGGCATGATGATAGAGCTTTCTTCCTCACTCTCTGATTTTGAATTTGAAGATTTCAAAGATTGCAAAACTGCAAAGCAGATGTAGGACAAGCTAAAGCTTGTACATGGTGGGGACAAAAATATTTTGAGAGCCAAGGCAGAAAGCCTTAGAGGAAAGTTTGATGATCTCAAAATAAAAGGAGAAAACATCACTCAATATAGCACAAGAATTAAAGAGGTAGTCCATGATATCCGAGGAGTTGGAGGTGTACTAGAAGAATATACATTGGTAGTAATATTCTAAGAACCTTACTGCCTACTTATGCTATTAGAGTATCTTCCATTCAAGAAATGAGAGCAGTGGAAAATGTTGGAAATTTGACTTCCTGAGGATGCATGACTCATTTTTTGTTTTCATCATGGCAATAAAGTCATATTAAGTTTTTGTCAAAGATAACTCAGAAGGAAAAATGACTAAGTATGGAAACAGGGCAGACAGCGATATTCAGTGATCAACACATCAACACATGTGTGAGAGATCAAGTCGGCATATGCGCATTTAGATATATGTTCTATGACATGTGTACATACTACATCCAGACACACATAGTATGCAACAATAGTACGGAGAAGTTACAGACAGATCAGTAGACCAACAGTCCAGAAGACAGAGCATGGAAGCCGACTAGTGTTTTGATCAACGTAAATTATTTTGTTATGTAATGGCTAAGCACCTTTGATTATATGTTTTCAATGATGTAATTAGCATTGTTGTAAACATGCTTGAGACAAATTGTTTGGAAGCATTATGTGTTTTGTTTTAGGGCTGACTAGAGTCTTGTTTTGGGTCACGCCTATTCAGATATGAACACATAAGTTTGTAATGTAAAGTTATGTTACAAGTGTCGATTATTTATGTAAGAGGAAGATATAGAAGAGTAGCATGATGAAGTCAGTATATGATATAGCTCTTTGAGAGAGTAAGAGTATTCATGCATACACGGAACTTATCAGACAATAGTGTCATCACAGCAGTTCACTTTTGATATAGTGTATATCAACTTTCAAAAGGTTGTAGCCTTCATCCTATTGGGCAGTGAGCCTAGGCAGTGAGCCATATACCTTTAAAAAGGTTCTGTAAAAGACTCCTAATAGGGTTAGACCTTTAACCAGGTCATTGTATTCATATTTTAAAGACTTCTTCTAACAGGACAAAGGAACTTTAACAGGTTCATTATACTAGTACAATATTTGTGGATACTAATTCCCACCAGGGTTTTCCTCTGATCAAGGTTTCCCCGTAATCATATCATGTGTTATAATTTCTTATGTTAAGCTTCATTCAATGTATATTTGATTTATGTTTAAGTTGCTGAAAAGTAATAAATAGACAAACACTAATTCACCCCCCCTCTCATTATTTCTAACAATTGGTATCAGAGATCTGGTCTCTGAAAGAAAGTTTAACCACTTGAGGAGATCATGGAATCAGTAAAAGCAAAACATTTGAAAAAAAATCTTGAAGCAGCTCTTGAAGATCTTGATAGATCTAAAAAATAAAATGAAGAACTTAGACTGAAAGTTGATGGCTCACAAATGCTTATCAAGAAATTAAGAAAAGGTTTGAAAGATTGTTCTACAAGTGATTTAGGGAAAATGATCAAAAATATCAATGAAGAGAATATTTCTCTAAAAGATAAAATTGAAAATCTTGATGAACATCTCACATACAACCAAATTGCTATTGAAGAAAAGATCAAAGAAAACAAAAAATTAGATGATGAACTCTTGAAAGAAAACATGAAAGTCCTGGAATTGGAAAACATAAAGAAGAAGTTGGAATCTGAATTGATAGAAGAAAAGGATAAGATTGATAAACTCCACACAAGTTCTGATTCACTTCAATCTCAGTTCAATGCACAAAAGCTAAAAGGCGACACTACTGGTCTTGGATACAGTGTAGCACAAATTGAAATCAATTCATTGCAAGAAAGAAAGAAAGCTCACGAAGCATCTTCAGAAGCAAAGGAAATTGAAAATGTTGTAGAGATTAAAATAGATCCACCTAAAGAGGAAATCAAGCAAGTTAATAGAACTTTTTATGCATGTAAAAAACATGGTCATTTGGCAAGAAATTGCAAAGAGGTAAGACCTTTCAATGGTTACTATTTCTCCTGTAATAAATTTGGTCATATGGCTATACATTGCAGAACAAATCAAAGAAATCAATCACAGCAAAATCAAAGAAGAATGAATCAAAACAATTAGAGAAATCAACCTCAAAGAAATTTGTAGAACACTACATGTCAGATATGTAACTACAATGGACACACAACAAAGCAGTGCAACATGATGAACAAGAGCATTAGACCTCCTATCATTTGTCACACATGTGGAAAGGCTGGACACATCTCAAGGTTTTGTAGATCTAGAACTCAAAAGAAAGAGGATCCTAAGAAATCACTATTTGAAGAAGGAGGAGAAGTCAAGTTTGTTCAAGAAAAAGAACATTCAAGAAAAATTTGGGTTGAATTAAAGAAGGACAATGATGTTGACAAAGTAGTTGATGCATCCACAGTGGACGCATCCTCTACTTCTGCTTGAATAGACCTTCTTGGTCATAGGGGGGCTATTCTAGCTCAAGACCCCTACATGGTTGGTATACTCACCTCCGAGTATGCGCCTATGGATTCATGGTTATAAGCACATAATATTACAGTATGCATACATGCATTGTCTCAAATTCATCGGGATCAAAGTTACAAATTCTCTAAGTAATTTGCGTATGGTTGCAAACATTAAATGCAGTAGCTTTTATAAAATAATGTAAATGTTAGATCTTCTTCACACTTGCATTCAAGATAATAGAATTTGGAGAGCACTAGAGCACTGAGCATCAAAGAATGAAAGCATAATAGATTTGGCAGTTAAGCAAATGGATAATAATTTGAAACAGAACCCTAGCAGTTGTGCCATTTCAAAATTTCATGAAACCCTACTTAATCAAGTTCCAAGTAAGTATGGTGACTCCAATTATATTTGATATTGCAGAGAGGAAGAGATTTTTATTCAAGAATCATCCATTCAAATCCATACTAGATGATGTGGAAGGAGATTTCTCAAAAACCCCATTAGGTGTTGTTCACGTAGAAGATATCAGCGCATATATTTACTATAAGAAGGAAATAGTAGGAGACATTAGCAGAGCCACTCATATGGGATCTATGATGAAACCTGACTATACATTCAAGGATGAGTTCATGCACTTGATTGATAACCCTATCTTTGAATACTCTAATGCGCATGAGTTTGATGAGCCAGAATGGGTGAAGATTTTGCTAAGGAGAATACATGATGATCTTTACTATATTGGTGAGGTTCCTATGCACATCACTATAGACCTAATCCATGAATTAATCATACTTCCCAAAAATAGACCAGTTTTGCCTACCGGCAAGGATGTCAAGAAGCAAGTTGAACAAGTTTTCTTATCTAGAAGTGACAAGCGCAGGATGATAGTTGACCCTATCAAGGAAGATGACATAAAACTTCTAACTATGATACTTGGGTATAAGTTTCAGCATGCAAGTAGGTTAAATAGTGTCTCTGCAACAACAGTCCTAGCAGCTATCAGAATGGTGAAGGATAACACTCAATACAACCTATGTGAGATCTTGCCTGCTCAATTTATTGACAACATTGAAATCATCAAGCATGACAGGAGAAAGATATTTAGGTTTGGATCTTTGATCATCTACTTGTATTTCCATATTGTTGGAAAGGTTGCAAACCTTTACCTAGATAGGACCAAACCCACAATGTCTCAGATTTCACTTAAGGCCACTTTAGAGAGTAGTGTAAGGGATTCCATGGATATGGATATTAAGACATTTAGGATCAAGATGCAGAAAAGGTTTAGATTATCTGAGAAGATAGTTGATAAATATAAGGATACCATATGTTTCTTGGTAGAAATATATTGCACTTGCATGGAGGTAGTTGAACCTAGAAAAAAATGGATTCATCCTCTTGGTTATGAAGTAGAAGAACATGTGTTAGAAGGATATGCACAAGTTCTATTGGCTATGTCCAAAGATCCAAATGAACCTAGGTGGGGCACTTACAGAGAGAAGACCAATGAAGTGGATACTATCTTACACAGTGCTGATAACAAAAGGAAGGCATCAAGAATTATATCTAGCATTCTAAAAGTTCATGGAGTCACTCAAGAAGATCTTGACAAAGCTAGAGAAGCCAAGATAGCCATAGAACTTGAGAAGACTAAAGAGATCCAAAAGAAGAAGAAAGTAGAGGGCACCTTTCTGCCCTCTACCACTATTGATCTAGACTCATCTCTACCTTCAATACCAAGCAAGAAGTCTAGAGGAAGAAAATAGGTGCCCACAAATCACCCATCCTCAAGAAACACTCAGAGCAAAGAAAGGAATACTCAAGAGCCTCCTGAGCTAGGATTTAGACCTAGTCTAAATGTTTTGAAGAACAGGATTGTAAATTAAGGGAGATTAGATACACTTTCTAAAGTCTATGACAAGTATCAAGAAATGGATAAGACTGAGATACATTCTATGATTATATCTCATATGATCAAGTTTAAGAAGTCTATTTTTGAACTCAAAACAATGATACCGAATAGGTTATGGAACATACTAGATATCATCTAAAGACATGAAATAGAGGAAGACATGAGGATTAGAGAAGAAAAATTGGATACTCTTCTCCCTGTATGCTCACATGATGAGAAGGCTATTCTATTAGATTTGGTGAAACCTCATCTCAGAACCAAGACAAGGACCTTACAGATTATGAACAAAGAGTATGAGAAGATAGGTAAAGAGACTGAAAAGGATTTTGCACAAGTATTTATGGATAGACACATGTATCCATCAATGACACCTACTACAAAGGTAACTCCAGCTCCTCCCAAATAGGTTATAGAACCAGTGATTCAGAAAGCACCTATGACAGGTCCATAGGTTTCAGTGCCCATAGTGACAATAACTTCTGATACAGAAAAAGACTCAGAAGATACTATAGCGGTTGATAATATCAAGATAACCATGACAACATTTGAAAAAGACATGGACAAAGTTGATAAAGCATTTGTAAGCACTAAAGAAATGTGCATTGATGATACATCTGCACAACAAGATGAAGTTCCTTCCAATGATCCAATTGACTTGAATGAAGAAAAAGGTGATGAGACACCAATAAAAGAGATACTAGTAAAGAGTGAAGGCATGGATACCAGTCAGAATACTATATTCTCACCATCCACTCAACCATCTACCTCATTATTGTCAAGGTTAACTCCTAATTCAGCAAGTCTAGAAGCATGGGGAGAAGAAGACCTAATCAAGATCAGCGTTCTTGCTATGGAAAAATAAAAAGAGAAACAAGTGATGAGGAACCCTCAATTTTTGGAATCAGTGAACATATTGAATGACTTAGTGCCTATAGACAAGAAAGTATCTAAATTTCAATTAGTTGAAGATGTGCATAGCATTCTAACAAATTTCAAATCACATTTTACAAATCTAGTAGACTCTACTACAAAAATTACAGAAGATGAATATAAAAAGGAGAGACTGAATGAATTGGTAAATAATTTTACCTTAGACCTAAAGTCTTTAAAGATTGGGCAATCCATATTGAAAGAATTGGTAGCTAAGGGAAAGAAAGTTATAGCCAACTGCATGGACAGAGTGAAGTTCACCTCTGAGCACATTAAAACGATAGAAGAGGCAGAAATCATGGTGGATAGCATCAGAAAATTAGTTGAGACTTCCACGCAAGACATAAAAATCTGTAACAATATCTATCAAGGATAGTTGGACAAGATTGAGAAGGCTAAGTTGGAAATCAGCAAGATAAGAGTCTGACAAACTCAGTTGAGAAATGCACTTGTGCCATCTCTTGCGTTCCTAAATGAGAACATCAAATAGATTGATGACACCATTGCGACATATGATCAATGTCCTTGCATGGATCTAATGAAAATGGAGAAACTAACATATTCCCTATGCGTGCATCTTTAGACAGTTGATGCAATGAAAGTATTCTAGCAAAAAGAGATTCAATCTCTTCAGATTGTATACCCTGAAAGTTACATGGAGTAAGTATGTAGAAGACTTACAAGTTTTTGTACACCTTTTTCATTAATGTCAAAGAGGGAGTAATATAGAATGTGTATATATGAGAAGTAGTATATGTATATATCAATAAGATATTATGATATACAGTTATTTTTTGTGTTAAGTCATTTTGAGAAACTTGGCCATATTCCTTTGTTGCCATAAATCACAAAGGGGGAGATTGTTGGCAAGTTGACTTCCTAAGGATGCATGACTCATTTTGTGTTGTCATCATGGAAAAAAAGTCATACTAAGTTTCTGTCAAAGATAACTCAGAAGGAAAAATGACTAAGTATGGAAACAGGGCAGACAAAGATATTCAGTGATCAGTGCATCAACGCACGTGCGAGAGATGGAGTTAGCATATGTGTGCTCAAATATATGTTCTATAACATGTGTACATACTACATCATGACACGCATAGTATGCAACAATAGAATGGAGAAGTTACAGATAGATCAGTAGACCAACAGTCCAAAAGATAGAGCATGGAAGATGACTAGTGTTTTGATCAGCGTGAATTATTTTGTTATGTAATGGCTAAGTGCCTTTGATTATATGTTTTTAATGATGTAATTAGAATTTTTGTAAACATTCTTGAGCCGACTTGTTTGGAAGTGTTGTGTATTTTGTTTTAGGGCCGACTAGAGTCTTGTTTTGGGTCGCGCCTATTCGAATATGAACATATAAGTTTGTAATGTAAAGTTATGTTACAAGTGTCGATTATTTATGTAAGAGGAAGATATAGAAGAGAAGCATTATGAAGTTAGTCTATGATATATCTCTTTAAGAGAGTAAGATAATTCATGCATACATGGAACTGATCAGATAATAGTGTCATCATAGCAGTTCAATTTTGATATAGTGTATATCAACTTTCAGAAGGTTGTAGCCTTCATCCTATTGGGCAGTGAGCCTAGGAAGTGAGCCATATACCTTTAATAGGGTTTTGTAAAATAATCCTAATAGGGTCAGACCTTTAACCAGGTCATTGTACTCATATTGTAAAGACTACTTCTAACAGGGCAAAGGAACTTTAACAGGTTCATTATACTAGTACAATATTTGTGGGTACTAATTCCCAC
>MU224613.1:1479038-1492603 GCA_018584345.1 Thuja plicata
AAAGGTAAATACAAAGGTAAATTACCACTTGTTTGTTTTAATTGCAAAGAGATTGGACATTTTGCTGCAAGATGTACTAACAAAAGAAAAGATGATAGAAGTAATGATAGATCTTTTGAGAAGAAGTTTGATAGAGGTGATTACAGAAGCTACCAATAATCAGAAAGAAGACATACCTGATACTATAAGGACAAAGGAAAGAAGGTCAGCTACCTACCAAAATGCAAGGATGATGATACTGACACCGAATCTGTTGAAGACATTGAGATGGTGTTTGTGGCTATAAAGGATGATTCAGATGATGATGAAGAAAGGTATGTAGAAACAACTCTCATATCTAAAATTAGCAAAAATGATGTTTGGATCATAGATAGTGGCTACACTCATCATATGACCGGTGATAAGCAGAAGTTTGAGACTTTTGAATACTACAAGGGTGGATCAATAAGAATGGGAAATGACACACCTTGTCCAGTTGAAGGTAGAGGAACAATAATGTTGAATAACCAGATAAAATGTGAAAATGTTTATTGGGTAAATGGATTGAATTATAATCTATTGAGTGTTTCTCAGTTGAATAATTCAGGTCACAAAGTAGCATTTGAAAACAAAAAGGCAAAGATCTTCAACAAATCTGGAAATCTGATTGGCATCGGTGAGCAGACAAAAGGTAACTTATTCTATCTGAATGATACTGACTCCACTTGTTTGATTGCTACAAATGAATAAATTTGGTTGTGGCACAAAAGAATGTGTCATGTGAACTTTGACAACATGATTAAAATTAGCAAAAAGAGAAATGTCAGAGGCTTACCGACAATGACCAAGCCCGACAACATCATGTGTAAAAACTATCAAAAAGGTAAAATGACAAAGTCTATTTTCAAAAGTAAGACCCATACATCTTATGCAATTCTAGAATTAGTCCATAATAATTTATGTGGACCCATGACGACAAAGAGTTATTATGGAGATAGATATTTTATTCTCTTTGTTGATGATTACTCTAGAATGATGACAGTTATGTTTCTAAAAGATAAATCGGAAGAATTTAAGATGTTTAAATGGTATAAGGCTTTGGTAGAGAAAAAAAGTGGTAAGGATCTAAAATGCTTGAGATCAGATAGAGGAGGTGAGTTTATATCAGATTAATTCACTAACTTTTGTAATGAGCATGGTATAAAAGATAGGTTTCTGCACCAAGAACACCATAGAAAAATGGAAATACTGAGAGAAGAAACAAATCAATAGTTTATTGTGCTAGAACACTGATGATAGAAAAAGGCATCACCCAAATATTCTAGAGGGAAGCTATCAGTACTACTGTCTACACACTGAACAGAGTACAACTGAAGAAAGACACCAAGAAGACACCTTATGAGCTATGGTATGGATACACACCCAATGTGAGTTATTTCAAAAAATTTGGCAATCAATGTTATATCTCAAAGGATGATAGAAGTGGAAAAATTGACTCCAAGAGTGATGAAGGAATTTTTCTAGGGTATTCTACCAAGAGAAAGGCTTACAAATGTCTAAACAAAGCCTCTAACAAAATTATTGAAAGTGCAAATGTAAAGATAGATGAATTTGCAGACAAGAATGAACAGGAAAGCACTAAAGAACCATAGGACTACAATAAGTTCACATACATAAAGGAACCTAAGAATCTACCCTACCAACAATGTAGAGCCCCAGAGCTACAAATCATTGCTCCTAAGCATCAGGCTGCAAATACTGACGGTCAGGATAATGATCAAGATAATGTGCAAGGTGATGAAGAACTAAATGAAGATGAAAATAATGATCAAGCTAATAGACAAATAATTGTACCTGTACTTGCAAGATATGTAAGAAGGAACCATCAAGAGGTCCAGATCATAGGAGATAATAAAGATGGTACAAGAACAAGAAGTAAGTCTTTAAACTCAAATTATTTAATTTGTTAGTTTGAGCCAAAATCTGTCAATGTTGCACTAGATAATGAGGAATGGATAAGTGCTATGAATGATGAGATTGAGTAGATTGAGAAGAAAAAAACATGGTCACTTGTGCCAAGACCAGATGACAAGAATGTCATCGATACAAAATGGATATTCAAGAATAAGCTGAATGAGAATGGAGAAGTCACAAAGGAACAAAGCAAGACTAGTATGCAAAAGGTATGCACAAGAGGAAGGTATAGACTATGGAGAGACCTTTGCACCCGTTGCTATGCTAGAAGGAGTAAGGATATTACTTGCTTATGCCGCATTCAAAATATTCAAAGTATACCAAATGGATGTCAAGTCAGCATTCCTAAATGGAATACTTGAAGAAGAAGTATACATTGAACAACCAGAAGGCTTTGTTGATCCAGACAAGAAGGACATGGTATGTAGAATTCACAAAGCCTTGTATGGATTGAAACAAGCTCCTAGAGCCTGGTATGAATGACTTCATTCCTATCTAATAAGTATTGGATCTGTAAGGACTAGTGAAAATAGTAATCTCTATTTAAAAGAAGATACTGATGCTAACACCTTGATTGCTGAAATATTTGTTGATGACATCATATTTGGAGGCAATGATATGCTATGCAAAACATTTGCTAGCGAGATGAGAAAATAATTTGAGATGTCTATGTTTGGTGAGATCAAATTCTTTATTGGTCTCCAGATCATGCAACAAGGAGAAGGTATTTTAATTACACAGTCCAAGTACATCAAAGAGGTCCTAAAAATATTCAAGATGGAAGAATCCAAACCAGTTGGAACACTGATGGCTACTGGATGTAAGTTGACAAAGGAGGACAAGACAACAAAGGTAAATCCGACTTTGTACAGATCAATGATTAGAAAACTCATGTATGTCGTACACACTAGACTAGATATTGCACATGCAGTGGTAATTTTTGCTACATTTTTTGCTAACCCCAGGGAATCACATATGACTGCTGTGAAATGAATCCTAAGATATTTGAAGAATACTAAAGAATTTGGCTTATGGTATAGAAGAGAAGGAAAATTTGAACTAAAGGTGTTTACCAATGCTAATTGGGCTGGAAATTTTGATGATTGGAAGAGCACAACTGGAGGAGCATTCTTTATGGGTGATAGACTTGTCACATGGATTAGCAAGAAGCAGTGATGCATCTCACAATCTACTGTAGAAGCATAATATGTTTCTGCTGCTGCAAATTTCTCAAATATTGCATGGATCAAATAGTTGCTGGAAGGTATGCATATGAAGATCTTAGAACTAGTGACTATCTATTGTGATAATACCAGTGCAATAAACTTGCCATCAAGTATCATTACTTGAGAGAACAAGTTCAAGAAAAAGAGGTGATACTTGAGTATGTGCAATCAAAAGAACAATTGGCTGATATCTTCACCAAGACACTGCCCAAGGATACATTTGAGTACCTGAGAAAGAGACTAGGGGTAAAACCCTTATCTACCAGTCAGTAAAAGACTGAAGGCTACATCATCCTACTTATTATTAAAATATCATTCATGTTGATGCAAAGCAAAGAGAATAACTTCAAAGCTACATCTATATACAGACAGGTATATATCATAACTGAGCACCGGAGTATATTGTTGTATTGCTGATGGATAAGGGAAATTCAAGGAATATATTATGGATAGGAGGAAAATGATTGTTTGACATGAATGTCAGATACTTGTAACAATATTTTTTTGGCATTGTTGTCAAAGGGAGAGAAAGTATTCATATTATCACTATCTTTAGAAAAAGGAAGAGAGATTATCCACTATCAGATTACTCCAACAGGGAGAGATCATATCCATAGGGAGAGAGTTTGTATAAAGGAGTTAATACAAAAGAAGAGTTGCTGACAAGACAAAAAGACATCACAAAAGAGAGAACAGTCAAAAGAGATAAATTGACACAAGAAGAAGATTCAACACATCAGTAAACAGAAAGCTGCAAGAATCAAATCTAAGATAAAACAAAGCTTACCAAACTTCAGACATTTATCGGTTATCAAACAAAGATTGGTAGTTTGATGAATCTCAATAAATTGTATTTGATATTGTATTACAAATAGTATAGTGTGATAATATAAGTTTGTTTCCATCAATGCCAAAGGGAGAGATTGATGACATGTAACTGATTAAATGTTTGACAATGTTAATTTGAAGATAATGCAAGGCATTAAATCAGTTAATGGTTTGTATTTTCATTGATGTCAACTTGATATCATCTGTACAGTCATGTATAAAATGCCAAAGACTTCAGAGAATCAATGGAACAAAGGTTATGCTTTTAGAAATGCATAAAAGTCAAGTATTCACTAAAGTGATAGACAACACCAATAGAGTGCACACCATTGGTAAAGGAAAAGAAGAAAAGTCATAGTGATACCCGATGAGCAGAAGATAGTGTTGCCCGATGAAGCAAAACCACAAGATGCACGATGAGCTAAAAAGTAGAGTTGTCTGACGGATAGAGATCCCGAAGCTAACTAGAGTCACACCGACAGAACTGGAAGTTGTAACTGATGACTAACCAAAGAGTTGAATGATGGAACAGAGAGTTCAAAAAATGACAAAATATCTAGCTGCCAAGAGCTAAAGATAGACTTAACTGGTTGTTTTCTTTGTTTTATTCAACCAGAGTTAAGTGATTGATTTAAAGAAGAATTGTATAGTTGACATAAAGATAACTATGAGATAAATCAGGAGTTCTGCTTTAAATCAGATTGGCTGGATTATTTTTCACGCCAAGAATTAAGAATCAATGAATATTATGTCTATATAAGAGACAAGTTTCATTCATTTTCTTATCACATTCACAAAAAGGGGATTAAGGGGAGAGAATAGAAAGAGGATGGTAAGAATAAATTGATGGAGAAAAACTTCATGCAGTACTGATCAACCAAGCTGAAGAAGAGCTAAGGAATTATGTAGACACTGACGAACAGTGAACACAACATCACAAAGCAGAAACTATGGAGCACAAAAGAATTGAATTGATATATTGATCAGAGAGGTAATGTAGTTAAATAGATCTGAAAATATGCAATTCAAGTTGCATTATAAATAGGTCATTTTGTTTCAGTTTAACCATTGAAGCATCAAGTCTCTTAATAGAGCAGGACTTAACAGTCTTCTATATATTGAGGTACATCTAAAGGAGTGCAAAAAATGTTGATTCGTGAAAGTAGCATTGGATATGCGCAATGCCTATTGATGGTCTAAGACAGAGGTTGATTCAAGGATGGTAGCATTAGATGCCTGTTATGTCCTGCATCCCCGTCCCTACATTTTGTGTGCAAAATGTTGGGTCCCCCTTTTTTTGTTTTTTTTCCTTTTTGCTCTTGCCTTGTCTTTTCCTTTGTTTTTCTTTGTTTTCCTTCACCGGGGTTTTCTTCCCCGTGGTTTTTATTTGTTTTGTTGGTCTCTCGTGTCTCTTCAACCTGGTCCCAGAGTTGGTCATCCTTAGTTGGGAGTCAGATTTTAGTCTCCGAGATTCTTCGTCGTGATGTCTTCTTTCCTCAAGGTGATATTGTCATATGGAATCCCTGGGCTTGGAGTCCGGAGGTCTGTCTGTCCGGAGTTTGTGGAAGGAAAGGTGACTTGCTTTTACCATGGGTATAAATAGAAGTTACTTGTCATTGTCACATTTACCATGATTAAACACTTGAGCAATCAGAGTGATTTACAGTGATTTAGCGATAATCCAATGCTAATCATCCTGAGCATTCCTGAGCAATTTTGGGTGGTTTGTGGTGGCAAGTTGTGATCGTTTGGCAGTTGAAGCTGTTGCAAAGCATTTGCGATGGTTTCCTTTCCTTAACCTTCTTCATTTTCAGGTTGGTGCCTCCTCTCCATTCAGATTTCCTTCTTTCTGGTTTTGTTTGGTTTTGTGTTGTCTCATTTTGTTGTTTGTCTTGCATTTCTTTCTAGTTCACCACCCATTGGTGGGTCAGCTCTGCCAGAGGGTCATCCACCCTCTGTGCAGATGTAGTCTAGTCTGTAGATGGTGTAGAAATTTGTAAATATTTTGTACATTGTTTGGTTTTTGTTAGTAGTCGCTCTGTGATTTCTATATATATGTAGATTTGGTGTATATCTGTTATGTATCCTTCTAGTTTGCATGTGTATAATCTTTGGCCTTCATGTATATTCTATGCACATCTATCTAGCGGGCTATTGAGCTCACTGTGCTGCATCTATTTCTAGTTTCTAGTCCACGAGCTCGCTCTGTGCAAAATACCACCTAGTTGAAACTTGGCTCTCGGCTAGTTTCAAACAGGTGGCTTTCTCCCTCCTCCGTAAACCAGCTTGACTTTCATTTATGTCCCATGTGTACATTTAAATTTTTCCAAGTGGCCTTCACTTTTCATGCATTCAAACAGTTGGCTTCGCCGCCGTCACCATAACTCCCATTTATTGCTAGCCTACGTGGTGCCCGCGTGGGTCTGATGGCTCACTTTTTATGAAGACCTTCCAATGGTTACTTCCTTGGGCTTCGGGTTTCTTGTCATCACCCACCCCATGTCCTTTTACTAAGTATGATAAAACCCCTGGACCCGGATGGATAAGTAAATTTCTAAGTTCGCAATATATCTATTCTTCCCAGATTTTTTGAATGAAGCTAACTTTTCAGGGGAAGCAAGCACCATGGTGGTAAGATCTCTGGACCTTGGAGTTTTTGTTATCTATGGGTTCTGATGATCGCGTTGCCTTGCAAGTTTCTAGAGCAGAAAAACTTGCAAATATGACTGAAGCTTCCGCACCCTCACCACCCAGAAGTCTGGACTTACCCTCCACGACGGTTACCAGGGTGGTAGTTAGATCTAAGATGGAAAAGGCCATGGATAAATTGCCTATGAGCCTAAAATATGTGAAAGATGGAGTCATCATGGGCTCAAAGATTGAGTCTAGAGTCCAGTTCATCACCGACACCAGCATCGGGACATGGCCCAAAATGCAAGCCTTGGTGAAGATTATGTACATTCAGAGATAGGCCAAAGATCCATTGGCCATTCAAATTCAGAACTTAGGGATTCTCAAGGCAACTTGTTTCCTATGCTCTGTGCAGTCACCAGAGCTCATTCTCACTCTTGCAGTGCACTACAACACATCTTTTGGGGCTGTTATTCTCGCACCCTCAGAGCCAATAGGGTACCCTACTCCCATGGTGTCCCTCGATCCTGATATCTTCCAGAGGGGCTTGGGGATCCCCCAATTTGACAAACCAGCCATAGTCACCCGGTCAGATGCCTTGGCCCAATTCACTCAGTTGGAGGAAGTGGCTTGTATATACATGAACAATCATTGGCTAAAGACCTCAAAGAGGGATCCCAAGAGGATGAAGCTGGAAATCCCCAGGGCCAAATTTAAAGAAAGCATCCAAATGGGGATGATAGCCTTATGCCGGGTCTTCGGACAACAACATGCCTGAGAATTTTCTCGGTGGATGTACTACTTCTTGCTGGGTATCAGCACATGCAAGGAGTATTTTGACTAGGCTGCCATAATCTCCAACCATGTGGACTCCCAGTTCCTTCAACTAGCCAAGAAGAAGAAGTTTTATATGACTTCTTATGTTTTCTGGCCCCTGGCACAACAGCCCCACACCAATGGGTTACTTATAGAGGGCGTGCTCAGAATTAGCCTAGGATAGAAGGCCCATTGGGACCATTTCCCATAGATTTAATGGGAGGCTAGCTTCCCTAGTTTTTGCTGGGTAAATGATGCCTTCGTTTACTACCACCTGCTCACACCCACCCGGGACGCAGGATACCACCTATCCACAGAGGAGATGAATTTGGTCTAGAGTTATGGACATTATTATATACATCTTCAACAACATACATACATTAGGGTGACCGGCTTCTCTGGGAAACCCTACTTGTTGCCCAAACACTGCGGGGATAAGATAATTCTCCTGGAATATTGCAGGCATATAATGGAGCTGCATGCACTCTTTGCCTTAAAAAAGGTAACAAATATTCCATTCCCAATCACTTGTGGGAATTATTCATGCAGTCTAGCCACCGTAAAAGAGGTGGATAATGAGCTTAAATGCTATAAAAACATACACCAGGGGATATAACCCCAATCTAGTAATGGGTGCCCCCGTGATGTCAATGAATCCCTCACCACCACCGATAGACCAGTAGTCCAGTACTTTTACCCATCACAAAATTAGTCAATACCAAGTCTGGAAGTCTTCCCTTGGAATCACCCTTAGCAAGCACAATAGCCTTAGACACAACCGCCCAAAGTGCCCTTCTTTCAGTCATCCGCGGTTGAAGGATTACCGCCCTTAACTCCGATGAATACTGTTGCCTTCCTGGGAAACCAACAACAACAACTGTCACACTGTGACACAAACACTCAGTTGACCACCGAGGTTGAGTCCCTTCAGCAAATGTTGTCTACCCTGACTATGGATATGGGTCAACTGAAGGTGGGGTCCTATGCATCCCAGAACTCTAATTCCCAGAGAGGGAATATCTTCTTCGGCCAACGAAACAACAATGTCGGGGGAGAAACTTCAATAATGGGCCTCGGCCCAATAAACAGTAATGGAACAATAATGCGAACACCAAAGGTCCACCTTTGAATCAAAACACTGATCAAAGTGGTGCTGGACCATCACATTTCACACCAGTTGCAGACTTCCAGCCCATGAAGAATTGGTGTAGATTGCACGACATAAGCTCCCACAATGAGGTAAACTGTGCCATGTTGGAGAAGGTCATCATGATCTCCCAGCTAGATAGACAACAATCACATGATACTACTCCCCCAGAGCCTCATGTGAAAGAGTCAACTCATAGTGCCTTCACTTGTGAGACCATCTTCTTCAAAACTTCCAGGGAAGATGAAGAAGAGTCCAAATTGCAAGGATTCTTTGATGAATCTATCCCGCCCTTTGAGGCCAATGCCTTCACCAACCCACGGACTCCATACAACACTCAGAGTCAAGCTGGTAAAGGACTAGCTTACACACCTACACCCCCTACCAAGGACACTCCTCCCCAGGATAATGCAACTGATCAGCCCGCCCCTCTAAAAGGTCCTAGCTCTAACCAAACGAAAGACCTGGCTGAGGGAAGTCACCAATTCTTGGGAGGAAGATTCGACACTACAAGGGCGTTAGAGTAGACCACCACCTCCATGACCCTGATGGAGGTTTTACTAAATTTTCCTGAGTAGAAGAGGTCTCTTCTGAAGCTCTTGGGAAACCCAGAGGCTATCAATCTTCCGCCCAAGACTGTCTCCTTTGAGGACACCAATGCGACTGTCTTCCGGGGAAACAACAAAGATCCTCCCTTCCTATTAGGCTTGAATATACAAGGAAAAAATGTACACAACTACCTAGTAGACTCCAGAGCTTTGGGCAACATCATGCCCTTATCCATATGCCAGAAGCTCAAATTCCATCCCACCCCATCTAATGGCGCAGTGAGCCAATTGGACAAAATAGCTCTAAAAATGGTGGGAGAATTAAGGAATGTCCAGATACAGCTTATGCAGGACCCCTGGATAGCTAGCATAATCAACATCCAAGTGGTGGACATCCTAGAGACTTATGGGATGTTATTAAGTCAGAATTGGTTTAAGTCCTTGAACAGATACTTTTTGATCCGGGTTGAAAGTGAGCCTCGGATGAAGCACGCCCTTACCGAGGTTGGGAGGGTTAGTGAGGTCTTCTTCTCTAAGAATTCCCCCAAGGTGTACTGACCCTTTGAAATCCTAACATTTGATTTCACCCCCGGGGAGGATCCCATAGTTCTACAGAGAACCCAGGACCTAGAAGAAAAGTTGAGGGTTGAAGTTGACTCTCGGGGTGCCGTAGCGACCCCCGCTACACTCTTATCTGCCACTTGGTGCTAAGAACACTATCAAAAACACTCAGAACTAGAGTGTGGAATCTTCCTTTCCATCACTACCTAGGACATTGATTCCTTCTAGAATAGAGAATGCATAACTGATTCCCTGGGGCCCAGTGTTCCTATTGGATGCACTCCTTTGGTGCCATCTCCCTGGGAGTCCCAAATTCAAACTCCTCTAGAGGTAAACCTCACCCATGCACCAACAATTTAGGAGGAAGCTCCTCCTAAGTCTCCCGGAAGAAATCCAAAGGCTACTCCCTCTCCCTAGCTCTAGAAAACAAGTAATGATTTATGGACTCTCAAGTTCGATGGGTCCTGATCCAAACAAGGCTGCAAGGCTGGGGTAGAATTAATCAACCTATGGGGGAAATCCTTCCTCGCATCCTACAAACTGCAGTTCAACTGCACCAATAATGTTATAGAGTACAAGGCTCTAGTCCTTGGCCTCTTATTTGCATTAAGGAAAGGGATCACCCACCTATGGGCCCTGGGTGATTCAGAGTTGGTTGTCAAATAGGTCCAGAGCCAATATTCATGTCATGACAAAAGGTTGGCCACATACTACAATCGGGTGTGGAGCCTTATTAAATATTTTGATGCCTTTGGCATCGATCTCATTTATTGGTGGTGAAATTATGTCTCGGATGCCCTTTTTGTTTCTTCTAGCACACTTGAGCCCATGGTCAGTGTTGTCACTGAGGTTTGTACCCTTGCTGAAAGCTTCTCTAACAGCAACCTAGTGAAACATGGAATCAACCTCCAAGCTGTGGGACTTGAACTACGAGATTGAATCTCCGGAGAAGGCCGGCTTCCTCAACTATCAGGATGCACCTAAAACTATCTCTTGTAAGGAAAAGGGAGAAGGAGATGCAGAAAACCAAATTAC
Organism: Thuja plicata; assembly: GCA_018584345.1. NCBI lineage: Eukaryota > Viridiplantae > Streptophyta > Pinopsida > Cupressales > Cupressaceae > Thuja > Thuja plicata. The sequence goes on from MU224613.1 coordinate 1,489,784, forward strand.
TTGAAAAGGGAAAGGTGATACACCAAGATAGGGCCTACTTTCTTCTGCCTTGAAACTGCACTACACATCCATATAACTCAACTAACACAACTTCTACCACATGATTCTTAGCAAACATGTGAAGGTCAGAGACTAAAATTACTACAAGGGAAGAGAAAACTTCACAATACAGTAATCCAAGCGAAATAGACACAACACACAATGAACCAGAATCAGCTTGATCAATAAGGGGTAAAACATCTACACAGTTATTGATTGTAAAAGAGGATAAACATGAATTACACAAAATGAGGCACAAGGTAATTATGATAATAGCAAGTTGTCATAGAATCAAAAGAGAAGTAGATGGATGAAAGAATTAGACACAAGAGCAAAAATACTACAAGTATCAGAAAGTTGCCAACAAAGCATGCCTTCTACATTCTTTTTCAACCCTTTGCAATTGAAACTTTTTTCTATATATAGGGCTATGACCATCTTGGGATCCCTTAAGATGCAACAAGCTTTGGATGGTCCTGGGGAAACCCTAACCCTAAAACACGGAAAGAGGAAAAGAGAGAGAAAAGGCGGTCGAGAATGACCGAGTCAAAACAGATATTCATGGATACTTTCCTGACCCTCTCGATCTGGCAACTGGAAATCAGATTTGGTAGATGGCGGCTAGTAACATTTATATTTACTCTGAAAGTCATGCACACCTGTTCACCCATACTTCTCTGCAATAATTGCCTCTCTTATCTATGAAAAGTGCATGGCCAAGTGTTCTCCTTGTCACTGCCTAAGACTTCTTCTCCCTTCTCTTGGTACTTCTGGAAACTCAGTCATAACTCTGTTCTTTCTTGCAACACACTGAATCTCATCCTATTCACCGACATTGAAACAAATCTACTCAAATGTCGGTAGACTGCTTTGTGCATGACCCCTGTGACTAGAAACCCCTCTGATCAAATTTGGGACACAAGCACAGAGAAACCATGGCTGTCAAGCGTTCACAGTGCCAAATCTGCCGCCAAAATTTCAAATTCAAATTAGGTGACCATGTGACAACGGCTAGTCTCTAAGTCACAGAACTCAATCATTAATCATGGTTATATCTCACGACCCAGCGACACTTTTCTTTTCTTAACCCTTGGCCAACCCAAGTTACTTCTGGCGACATCCCGACTGTGTAAAATCAAAGTCACGAGGAGATTTTCTTAACTCACCATTCCTCTAGCGACCCAGCGCCTAACTGCTACCTTTTAACCATCACGCCTTATCGCCTGATTGCCAGATGCTCATGCCTCTTTTCAAGACAACACGACAACCACTAGTTGCTGAGTCGGGTGATCCTGAGTCTTTACCTTTAACTTGAAGCACGTGCCTTTTTTGTTTACAGTGACCTCGCGACATACCTTAATCGCGTAGTCGGAAGGACCTTTTCCCTGGGGCACTTTTATCACCAGAATTTGCGACTGAAGGAGAACATACCTTAGTCTTGTTATCGCATGATCCTCTTCCTTCTTTTGGCGATTACCCGACAACCACTAGCTCCGTGACAGATGTCATCTTTTCTTTTGTCCATGTAACACTTTCTGAACAACTGAGTCATCGTCCCTTTTCTAGCGACAACCCGACTGAGTATTTCTACTAACATCAAACAGTTAGTCACATGGTCGGGAATGTTATCTCTTAACCACCATTTAATCACGAGACCACGTGACTGAAGAAAGAGCTTAACTGTTTGACTGAGCTAATCAAGCGATCATGCGACATGAAGTAGGCGCAAGGTCAGGAGACATTTCTTTGACTTGCCTTTTCTTCCCGCGATCACCCGAATGAGGCGGGTCCCATTCCTTTAAAGCCTTATGAAAAATTTCAAGTGACAACTTGACTAAAGAGAGGTCGCCAAGTCTTGAGAAGCTGAAGGAATATTCCATTTTGTAAAGAGACTACGCGACAAAGCAAAAAAGCGAAGTCGGGAGATAAAAGGGAATATTCGCTGAGGGTCACGCGATCACCCGACTAACTAAGAGGGTCCCACTTGTCACAGGGCTTATGACATGGATCTGGCAATTATGCGAATGAAGAGAGGTAGCCAAGTCAGAAGACGCAAGGGGAATATTCCAAAAGATCACCAGACCACGCGACACAAGGAAAAGCGAAGTCAGGAGAAAGGAAAGAATATTCGCCCAGGCTGAAGCGATCAAGCGACCTAGAAAAAAGCACATGCTCTTAAGTGGCTGAAAAAGGGTAACGAGGAAATATAAAGAGCTAAGGCTTAGGGTTTATTATCTCATTTACATGAAAAATTGAGGGTTTACAGGGGTTCTGAGGGTTTAGACATGAAGCCTGGAAAACAAGACAGAGGAAACAAGACAGGGCAAACCAGGTCAATTGCACAGAAAGGGAAATTGGGCAACATTTTGGCGACCTCTACGGGATGCTTGCCTGCTAAGCATTTGACTAGTTGCCTTGACAAATACATTGGGCATGGAGAAAACAGAGGGAGGCCTGCGGCCGAAATTTTAAACTCTGAAACCCTCTCTGCAAAATAGGTCAAAAATTTGCAACCAGAGTTGCCTGTGCACGGGCACTTATTCAACAGAAAGTAGGAAGAGAAGCACCAATATTCACAGATATTTACAATTATTTATAGAATTGAAACCTTCCAGAATAACCTAGAAACAAGGCTTAAGATGAAAGCCATTCATAGGGATAGGTAAGACCTCACCATCAGGTTTTGATAATTGGAAAGCATTGGATGACTTGTAGCTGCTGATAATATAAGGGCCACTCCATAAGGCATCAAATTTTGTATGTCTCCCAGGCTTAGCTCTG
>MU224613.1:1508078-1545400 GCA_018584345.1 Thuja plicata
GATGAAAATGGAAAAGTTGACATATGCCCTATGCGCGCATCTTCAAACTGTTGATGCAATGAAAGTCTTTTGGAAAAAAGAGATTCAATCTCTTCAAGTTGTGTACCCAGAAGTCTATATGGAGTAATTATGTTGAAGACTTATAGTTTTTGTACACCTTTTTCATTAATGCCAAAGGGGGAGTAGTATAGAATGTGTATATGCAGAGAAGTATATATGCATATATATGTATATGAAGTCATTTTGAGTAACTTAGCCACATTCCTTTGTTGCCATAAATGAAAAAGGAGGAGATTTTTGGAAAGTTGACTTCTTGAGGAAGCATGACTTATTTTGTGTTGTCAATCATGGCAACAAAGTCATACTAATTTTCTATCAAAGATAACTTAGAAGATAAAATGACTAAGTACAGAAAATAGGACAGACAGAGAGATACAGAGATCAGCACATCAGCTCACGTGTTAGAGATCACACCAAAAAATGTGTGCTTAGATGTATACTCTATGGTGTATATACATGCTAGATCCAAATGTGCAGAGTACGGAACATCAGTACGGAAAAGTTACAGGCAGATTAGTAAACCTGCAGTCCAAGAAACAGAGCATGGAAGCCGACTATAGTTTTGATCAGCGTGTATGATATTATAATGTAATGGCTAAGCACCTTTAGTTGTAAGTTTGTAATAATGTGATTATTGTTATAGTAAACATGCTTGGGCTGACTTGTTCAAAAGTGATATGTATTTTTGTTTTAGGGCCGACTAATTATTTGTTTTGGGTCACGCCTATTCAGATTTAAAGATATAAGTATGTAATGTAAAGATATGTTACAAGTGTCGATTATTGTGTAAGAAGAAGTTACAAAGGCATAGTATAATGAATTCAGAAGATGATATAGCTCTTTGAAGAATTAAGAGCATCCACGCATACATAGAACTAATCAGACAACAGTGTCACTACAGCAGTTCATTTTTGATATAGTGTATATCAACATTCAGAGGGTTGTAGCCTTCATATTATTTGGGAAGTGAGCCTAGGCAGTGAGCCATACACCCCTAACAGGGTTATTGTAAAAGACTCCTAACAGGGTCAGACCTTTAACCAAGTCATTGTACTCAATTTGTAAAAACTACTTCTGACAGGGCAAAGGAACTTTAACAGGTTCATTATACCTAGTACAATATTTTTTGGGTACTAATCCCCACCGGAGTTTTCCTCTGATCAAGGTTCTCTGTAATCATATCATGTGTTATGTGTTTTTGTGTTAAGATTCTTGAATGGATATTTGTTTCATATTTAATTGGCTGAAATATATATAATAGATAAACACTGATTCACCCCCCCTCATAGTGTTTCTAACAGAAAGACGGGGGAAATGGATGGCCATCCTCCAGGAATATGATTTAGAAATGAAGCCCATGAAGATAGTCCGAGGCTAGGGACTAAGTTGAGAAATGGTAGAGGAGACTCCCCATATAGAATGCCAAACTTACATGGTGGAGTCCATCACTTGAGACCCGTGGTATACCGATCTGGTATACTTGCTATTGAACAAAAAATGCCCGGACAGGTTACCTCCCAATAAATGCCGTGCTCTATGGATGAAAAGCGCTCACTTCATGATCAAAAAATTTGTGCTTTACCACTGGAACTACGAGGGAGTGTACCTCTGATGCATTCACAGAGACCAAGCTGTCAAGATGATTGACAAACTCCACAAGCAGTTTGGGACTGGGCATGGCTCAGCCAATGCCACCGCCCATCAGATCCTCCAGGTCAGATACTATTGGCCTTGTATATTTAAAGATGTTTACACTCACGTTCAGAGGTGCCACACTTTCCAAACTGTGGTGCATCGTGAGCATAACCTGGCTATGCCTTTACAACCAATCTTTAAGGCTAGGCCCTTTGCCCAATAGGCATTTGACTTCATCAGGGGAATCAACCCCAACTCATCTACCAACCTCCATTACATCCTAACTGCTACCGATTGCTACACCTGGTGGTCGGAAGCTATACCTTGCAAGAATAACACGACATATGTGGTTATCAAATTCCTAGAAGAAAACATCATCACAAGGTTTGGAATGCCCTTTGCTTTGGTATGTGACAATGGTCCGGTGTTTTCTTTAGCGCAATTGCTTGAGTGGACCTACAATCGGAAGATCACTTTGACATTCTCTAGAAAATACTACCCCGAGGGGAATGGTGTTGCTGAATCCACAAATAAAAACCTACTTGAAGTGATCAAACACCTACTAGATTGGAACCCCCGAGATTGGCACCAAAAGTTGAAATTCACCCTCTAGGTGGATTGCATCCAAATTTAGGCTACCCTAGGAATGTCCCCATTCCATCTGGTTTATGGCTAGAACCCAGTGTTCCCAATCAACTTATAGATCCCAGGTTTGTATTTTATGCAGGAATTCAGCAACTGGGATAACATCATGGACGTTCAGCTCCTAAATCTGGTGCAGATGGAAGAATAGCGAGATGCATCCCTTGAACATTTCGTGCGTCATAAAGTAGTGGTAAAATGATGGTTTGACCACAGAGCCCAATACAAGGATTTTCAAATTTCAGACCTGGTCCTGTTGTGGGACAAGGCCTGGGAAAAAAAGGGCAAGCACACCAAGTTCCAATGGCTCTAGCTCAGGCCATATTTAATCTCAGAAATCTATGGGGCAAATACCTAACACCTTAACACCATGACTGGAGAACCTATCCCATTGCCCGTCAATGGACAGTTTCTCAAACATTATTTCAAATAAGGTAAATTTTCCCAAAGCTGTATTTTATGTAAAGTCCTTTGCTTGTAAATATTTCTTTTCTAGTGCCTTGTTGGGAGGTACCTTGCCTTGTAAATAGCCTTGTTGGCTATCCTCCAGGGCAGTCCTTTTCTTGGTGGTTTTCATTTTTGTTTCTTGTTTTCTTTTTGGGTTCTGGTGTTTTTTTCTCTTGTGAGGATTGGAATGCTTCGCATAAACTCTGGTCTTTGGGATGATGTCTGTAGCATGGTGAACTTAAGAATATTTCTTTAGCATGATAGAATCGTTCTAGTCTCCAGAGCTATTTTACAAGTTTGGTGGTGCATTATGAGCAATCTTAATTAGGTTTATTTCTGGAAGTCTGGCAATCAGTGAAATAAAAATAAGGAACAAGTAATCGAACACATCAAGGGTAGATCAGTTGTACTAGTTGGTTGATCCAAGTCTAAACTTTTAAAAGATTATTTCTAGGTCCAGAGTTTTATCCCCCATTCAACATATTAAAATAGGTGTAAGGGTGAAAGAAGTACCACCATTAAAATTAGCTAATCTTAAGCTTGATGGTGAAAGAAGTACCACCCTCCCACCCAGAAACATATAAAATAACAAGAAAAGGGAAGCGGGATGAAACTTTGGTCTCCAGGAGAAATGAGAAAATCTGATGAATTTGTGGTTTTCTATACTTAGCGCCTCTTCTCTACTCCTCCTAGATATCATCGACTTGGTTTTCCTTCCAAAACACACACTTCACCACTGATAAAAAGATCATGGAAATGATCCTGCGTGGTCGGATATTTCTCAAACATGCTACTCTTTACAGGTAAGATGCTTCGAGGTAGCAATTTGTTCCAATTTTGCTAACCATAAATTCTGTAGTTCTCGAATGCGCTAAGGCATTTGTCCTAGATAGTCACCATTTGTTATGCCCTACATCCCCATCCCTACATTTTGTGTGCAAAATGTTGGGTCCCCCTTTTTTTTCTTTTATTTTGCTTTTTGCTCTTGCCTTGTCTTTTCCTTTTTTTTTTCTTTGTTTTCCTTCCTCGGGGTTTTCTTCCCTGTGGTTTCGCTTTGTTTTGTTGGCCTCTTGTGTCTCCGGGACCCGGTCCCAGAGTTGGCCATCCTTAGTCGGGAGTCAGATTCCAGACTCTGGGATTCTTCACCGCAATGTCTTCTTTCCTCAAGGTGATATTGTCGCATGGAATCCCCGGGCCCAAAGTCCAGAGGTCTATCTTTCCAAAGTTTGTGGAAGGAAAGGTGACTTGCTTTTACCACGGGTATAAATAAAAGTTACCTGTCATTTTCACATTTACCATGATTAAACACTTGAGCAATCAGAGCGATTTAAGAGCGATTTGCAGTAATTTAGCGATAATCTAGTGCTAATCATCCCGAGCATTCCTGAGCAATTGTGGGTGGTTTTTGGTGGTGAGTTCTGATCATTTTATGGTTGAAGCTATTGCAGATCATTTGCGGTGGTTTCCTTTCCTTACCCTTCTTCATTTTTAGGTTGGTGCTTCCTCTCCATTCGACTTTCCTTCTTTCTAGTTTTGTTTGGTTTTGTGTTGTCTCATTTTATTATTTATCTTGCGTTTCTTTCTGGTTCGCCACCCATTGGTGGGTTGGCTCTGCCAGAGGGTTGTTCGCCCTCTGTGCAGATGTAGTCTAGTCTATGGATGGTGTAGAAAGTTAAGTATTCTGTACATTGTCTGGTTTTTGTGAGTAGTCACTCTGTGATTTTTATATATGTGTAGATTTGGTGTATATATATTGTGTATCCTTCTATTTTACATGTGTATACTCTTCGGCTTTCATGTATATTCTATGCACATCTATCTAGTGGGCTGTCAAAATCACCATGCTACGTTCGTTTCTAGTTTCTAGTCTGCAAGCTCGCTCTGTGCAGAATACCACCTAGTTGAAACTCGGCTCTTGGCCAGTTACAAACAAGTGGTTTTCTCTCTCCTCCATAAACCAGCCTGACTTTCCTTTATGTCCCATGCGTGCATTTAAATTTTTTCAAGTGGCCTTCACTTTTTGCACATTCAGACAGTTGGCTCCGCCGCCATCACCATAACTCCCATTTATTTCTTGCCTACGTGGCGCCCGCGTGGGTCTGACAGCTCACTTTTTATGCACACCTTCCAACAGTTACTTCCCTGGGCTCTGATTTTCTTTCCATCACCCACCCCATGTCCTTTTACTAAGTATGATAAAACCCCCAGGCCTTGATGGATAAGTAAATTTCTAAGTTCGCAATATATCTATGCTTCCCAGAGTTTTTGAACGAAGCTAACTTTTCAGGGGAAGCAAGCACCATGGTGGTAAGATCTCCAGACCCCAAAGTTTTTGTTATCTATGGGTTCTGAGATTTGCCTTGCCTTACATGTTTTCATAGTAGCAAAACTTGCAAATATGACTGAAGCTTCCGCATCCTCACCACCCGAAAGTTTGGACTTACCCTCCACGGTGGTTACCAGGGCGGCAGTTAGATCTAAGATTGAAAAGGCCCTGGAGAAATTGCCTATGAGCCTGAAATATGTGAAAGAAAGAGTCATCATGGGCTCAAAGATTGATTCTAGAGTCTAGTTCATCACCGACACTAGTGTTGGGACATGGCCCAAAATGTAGGCCTTGGTGAAGATTATGTAAAATCAGAGACAGGCCGGAGATCCATTGGCCATTCAAATCGGGAACTCAAGGATTCTCAAGGCAGCTTGTTTCCCATGCTTTGTGCAGTCACCAGAGCTCATTCTCACTCTCGTAGTGCACTACAACACATCTGTCCGAGCTATTATGCTCACAGCCCTGGAGCCAACAGGGTACCCTACTCCCATGGTGTCCCTCGATCCTGATGCCTTCCAAAGGGGCTTGGGGATCCCCCAATTTGACAAACCAGCCATAGTCACCCAATCATATGCCTTGGCCCAATTCACTCAGTTGGAGGAAGTGGCCCACATATACATGAACAATCATTGGCTAAAGACCCCGAAGATGGATCCCAAGAGGATGAAGCTGGAAATCCCCAGGGTCAAATTTAAAGAAAGCATCCAAATGGGGATGATAGCCTTATGTTAGGTCTTTGGACAACAACATGCCTGAGAATTTTCTGGGTGGATGTACTACTTCTTGCTGGGTATCAGCATGGGCAAGGAGTATTTTGACTGGGCTGCCATAATCTCCAACCATGTGGACTCCCAGTTCCTTCAACTGGCCAAGAAGAAGAAGTTTTATATGACTTCTTATGTTCTCTGGGCCCTGGCACAACAACGGCTCCACACCAATGGGTTACTTATAGAGGGAAAGCTCGGGATCGACCTGAGATAGAAGGCCCCTTGGGACCATTTCCCATAGATTCAATGGGAGGCCAGCTTCCCCAGTTTTTGCCAGGTAAACAATGTCTTCGTTTACTACCACCTGCTCACACCCACCTAGGACGCAGGATACCGCCTATCCACAGAGGTGATGAATTTGGTCCAAAGTTACAGACATTATTATATACAACTTCAACAACATACATACATTAGGGTGACTAGCTTCTCCAGGAAACTCTACTTGTTTCCCAAACACTGCGGGGACAAGATAATTCTCCTGGAATATTGCAGGTAGATAATGGAGCTACATGCAGTCTTTGCCTTAAAAAAGGTAACAAATATTCCATTCCCAATCACTTGTGGGAATTATTCATCTAGTTTGGCCGCCACAAAAGAGGCAGATAATGAGCTTAAATGCTATAACCTGGCAGAATTTTACTTGGCACTGAAATAATTTTATCTACATGGAAAGATTGCAACGACACTTCCCCGGGCCTCAGAGCCCCATCAATATCATATGAAAGACTTCTGGGAAGACTAACAATATGACATGGAAGTCTGGGGGTGACATTATGTCAGAATGACTGTAGGGATGATGGAGAGATTAAAACTCTGGAGATTCCCGGAGGACTTCTTAGACACTGGATCCACGGAGGATCCCTAGTACAAAGCAAATGGGATCGATAAATTGGCCCTTCCACCAGTGAATTTGGATGGCTAGGAAGGGCCCACGATTGAAGAGTTCACTCGCAATGTAGTTGAATGCAGCCACCTCTATTTTAAGAAGGTGTGCCTTGGGAGTGTCCGCTAGGTGGCCCAACCGATACCAAAGTTAACTCTAGGGATCGGGACTTCTTTGCAGGGAGTAGATAAAGGAAAAGGAATAGAAACAACTCCAACCTCGCAAGAAGTCCCAATCAAAGAACAAATAAGGCAATCAGTGGTGGCCTCCCAACAAATGAGGGAGATATTAATCACGTGGTTAGCAACCCTGGTTTCAATGGCTGGACCAATTCATCCCCCCTCCTCCCCCTCACTAGCAGCCTTAATTATTAAGGCAATAGGGGTAGACCCAGAAAAACAAGTAGCAATAAGGGATGTGGGGCCTCCCTTAGTTACTTGGAGGAAGAAGAGGCTTAGCCAGAAGCCTAAGGCAGAGCTGGAGCTGGGGATGCCCAAGACCCCACAATTTGAGATCCTTTCTTCCAACTCCCTAGAGCTAGAAAGGGAACCAGAGCCTACTGATGTCCCAGCCAACCCTCCTCTGCAAGATGAGTTTGATGATGTTTTTGCAACTGACAAGTTTGGTAATCTACAAGGGGACATCGAGAAAACACAGGTTGAAGTCCCAACACAAGAGGAAGTTGAGGAACAAAAACCTGTATAGGAGTAGGAAGAGCAGATGGAAGAAGAGAAGAAAATAGAGTAGGAGATTGCCTCTGAAGTCCTCAAGATATAAGATACGGGGGTGGACCAGCAGAAGCAGAGTGAACAAACTGCATCCACTGAGGGAACTGGACCTACAGGAGCAACCGTAACCTTAGTAGCTGTGTTCCAAGTGCCACTCCTTGGAGTGACCTTTGGGCAGGTAATAACCGTGGCCCAAACGTTAAATCTTGGCCTAGTACCTCCCCCATTGCTAAAGGATATACCAATAGAAGAAGAAATCATGACGATAGAGGCCGAAGAACAAAGAGAACAACAAGAGGAGGAAACCCCTAGGATAGCCAATGAGGGTCCAGACGAAGCTAAAGATATAGAGGACAAGGCAGAGGAAATAAATGTCACCAGGGGAAATTTTCTTGATGAATCCCAAGATAAAGAGGAAGAGCCTGAAGAGACTCACACCACTGAGGAGGAACAGCAACAGGACACCAGGGAAGAACCTAAGGAACCGAATTTGGCAAAAAAGCCACCCCTACCACATTAGTGGTTGGTCGAAAGAAAGAAAAGAAAGGCTCCATCCACCCCTAGAGCTCACCCCTCCCTAGCCAAAATGATGGCTCATGTCCAGGGCCCACCAAAGTCCAAGAAAGCCCAGATGATTCATACTCTTCTAACCGGGCTGGGAGGAGAAACAGTTGCGGTTGTTGCAACACCTCCCCCAGATGTTGATGAGGCAACCGTCGAGGCTGAAGATTATGATATCACAGAGATATCACTAGGAAAAAGAGGAAAATAGGGTGAAGTGAACCTGTTGAAAGAAGTGACCAGAGCCGTGGAGGCCCGATATGAAAAGGAGGCCCAAAGGCTCAAAGCAGAAAAGGAAAAGACAGTGAACCTTATGGGATTGCTTACTAAGCTAGCCCAACCTATTAGTGCCATCCCTTCAGAGGCCTCCACATCTGATGCACCATTACCATAGAGTGACATTGACTCCCTGCGAGCAATGAAGAAGAAGGCCCAAGCGATCGATGAGTGGGTCGCTCTGTAGGTAGGAAACACCTAGCGCTTCCTTGTATCCACCCTCCCAAATTTTTATGTGGCTTGAAATGTTCTGCATCAAGTGGAAACTATCATTAACATATGGGAGGGTGATATGAAAAATTATGAAGCATGGAAGGTAGAACTTGAAGAACTCCTTGGTCTTGGGGAGGAAATGGTTTCTGAGTCTGGGATTCTGAGAAAAGAATCATTTGATTTTGTGAAAACCCAACACTCCATACTTGACCTCACATTGGAGGTGCTCAAGCAACTGGTAGGGGTTTTGCATGATAAAGTCAACTCGGTCTAGTATTCTTCAAATATGTACAAGGCATTTGTCACAAAGGTCTCTGAAGTTGACCCATTTAGCACTGATACATGCACTGTGGAGGAATACGTTGTGGGGAAGTTTGATGAATTAATGGAGTCAAGATATCAATCCCCGGAGGGAGTGGACATGACTCAAATGGTGAGATTAACTCGTATGATCCTTAGTGGCCATGATGTGGCAAAAATGGTCGATGAATTCAAGAATAATGTTCTAGAGCTAGGAGAATAGATTGAGGTGGCCAAATACCGGCGGTCCAGCCTCAAAGAGATTGATGAGGATGGAATCTCCCACCTCCTCCAAACCTTCAATGACAACAAGAAACAATAAATTTTCTCCGGGGGCCGGAGAAAACCCAAAAATTTTGTATTCTTTATTCTTTCAGAATGTAAGTTCCTGGATCCCAGAGCCCCAGATCCTACATTTTTGTATTCTTTTGGTCATCTGTGTCCTAGTCCCCGAGGCTGACTGGTCACTTTCAAGTAGTTAATAAAGGTTGTCAGAGGATGTCAGAGGGCAGATAGCTACACCAAGGCACATCAGATCAACAGTGGCCTTCTAAAAAATGATCGTCTCGAGGTGCCTCTTCAGATATACACCTGGCATATTGGAGACAGGGCGCCACATTTCCCATTTATGAGGCATGTAGCCTCAATCCCCAAGGGATCAGATTTCTTCCTTCTCTTTCCTGGCTCTCTTCTCAAAGCTGATTCTTCCACTCCACCTTCTTGTCTCATTCTTCTGACATGTCAAGCCTATTCCATCTCAAGGTCTTTTGTAGGGTGGCGCAGGTAGTATCGGCCCCTGGATAATATATTCTATTATACAGTGTAATGTAAAAGAGGGTTAGGGTTAGGGTTTGATAAAAATGTGTATAAATAGTAAGTCTGGCCCTTTTCCAAGGGTCAAAAAAATTGATGATTTTGTAGTCCATAGTTAAAGAGAAGCAGTATTTTCATTTCTATTGCAAAGCTCAATGCTTCTTGGTCTTTTAAGCTTTTAACAGTTAGATGCTCCCTGGGAGCCGCCACTGTACCATGCACCAGTGCTTGTTGGAAGAAATATTAATGAAGAAGAGATGGTTCTTGCAATGATGTTGTTGGCACCTGGTCTTCCAAGTTAATGGTATTTTATATTTAAATGTTCTTCATGTCTTCTGCTCTGATATTTTAAGTAGATGAACGACCTCCTTTCCCTTGCTACTGATCAAATATGAGCTGATGGTTGCATATTTCTTTAGTATTTAGTATAATATATAAGAGCATTATTTATGTATGGAATTTTTAAATATAACTATAGGTAGATATGATACCTCTAACCCTGCAGGATCTTTTTCAATTTATTTGCTAAGTGTAGGATGCTTGGAGAAACCCTATCTTACTGAATCTCCAGAGAGAACGAGTTGAAGAAACCAGCTATCCCCCTCAAAAATAGTCACATCCCCCAACCAAGCCCTGCACCGTCATGACCTGACACCCAAGTGCTTGGAGGCCCAAGTAATCTCATTTCCCTAGATAACCTTTGTAGGCGGAGTTGGCCGGTACCCCGGTACCCGGTGACAACTTATGACTGTTGGCAGACCTGTTCACCAAAGTCCCGTCAATAATGCCCGATACTAAGTGACAACCTGTATGTGAAAAATCCTCTAACAAGGTCACACCTAACAATGTGTTTGTAACCTTTAACAGGGTTGTCTCTTAATAGGGCTCACTTCAAAAGAGTGAAAATTTGGGGTACCGGTCCCAGTGGTTTTTTCCCTTAATAGGGTTTCCATGTTAAAAATCCATGTGTTATGTGTGTATAGTTTATTACTTTACTGTTTTACATTTCACATATGCATTTCTAGATTTATCTGTATACTCTACATATTTATTGTATTTCAATAAATAGTTATACTACTTATTGGTAATCAAGGAGAATAAGGAAAGACAAGGAAAACCGACAGACAGTTCATCATTATAAGTATTTCATGGCATGCATCTTGTAGGGACATAATAATCTAAGGTTTATTTTATTGGTGGTTAGATTAAGGATAAAAATTTGAGGCCACAGATTCACCCCCCCCTCTCAGTTGTTACTAACAAAAACTTATTGCTAAGATAGGTCCTTTGAAATACCTCTTAATTAAGACAACATTAACAATAAGGATAGAAAATTGGGTCCTGATTCTGAGTGAATTTTATATTGAGTACGTGGAAATAAGGGATATTAAAGGACAAGTCCTCACTGATCAATTAGTTGATTCACCCTTGCAAGATAATGCACCTTTGATTATTGAATTTCCTGATGAAACTATAATGCATTTAACTGAGCAGTTGTGGAAGATGTACTTTGATGGTTCTTTCACGCAACAAGGTTCTGGAGAAAGAGTTCTATTCATCACTCCTCAAGGCTACAAGATTCCTAAGGCATACAAATTGATGTTTCCATGCACCAATAACATTTCTGAATATGAAGACTTAGTGAATGGTCTTAAATTGGCTATGAAATGGAAAATCATAGAGTTACTTGTGTATGGTGACTCTCAACTTATTATTAATTAAGTAAATGGAGACTACTAGACAAAAGATGAAAATATTATGCCTTATAAACAACTGGTTGAAGACTTGAAAAAGTACTTTGTCTTAATCACATTCCAGCAAATTCCAAGAATAGAAAATAGAGCTATAGATGTTATGGCTACACTGGCATCCATGTTACAACTAGAAGAACATCAATTTTGTTATGACCTCTTGGTGGAAGAACTATCCTATATAGCTTTTTCTATCCCTGAGTATCAAGTAATTTATACCTTGAACACCCAAGACCAATCACAGTATGCCAAACTTACCACCTATCTAATTGACCAAACTTTGCCCGATGGTTTTTCATGAAATAAAAAATGAGCCTTAATTAGGACAGCATCGCGTTATGTCCTCATTACTAATAGTTTATATTGAAAAGGTCTTGATGGTACAATTCTTAGGTTTTTAGAATAAGAAGAGTCAGATTGAGCATTAAAATAAGTCCACAAAGGTGTATGTGGATCACACTCAAACGAATTTTCACTAGCTAAGAAACTGCTAAGAGTAGGCTAATATTGGCCCACAATGGAAAAAGATGTTCTATTTTCAAAAATATGTCAGAAATGCCAAACACATGGAAATATTATCCATACTCCTGCTAGAGAACTCATACCATTTCTAACACATTGGCTATTTCAAAAATGGACCTTTGATTTGGTTGGACAAATATATCCTAATTCATCAAGTGGACATAAGTACATTATTACAGCCACTAATTATTTCATTAAGTGGGTCAAAGTTGTGCCGCTAATCAAAGACACTGGAAAATAGGTGGCTATGTTTATCTTGAAATACATTATTTGTAGGTATGGGATACCCTCTTCAATTGTAATAGACAATGGAGGCCAATTTAAAAACCAAGACACCAAAGAACTTTGTACACAGTTTCACAACACTCAGCATTATTCTTCAATTTAGTATCCTCAAGGTAATGGACAAGCTAAGGCATCTAACAAGAACATTCTTAAAATCCTACACAGAACTGTAAGTCAAGCAGAGACTAACATTTGCAACTAAATCTAGCACTTTGGGCCTATAGAACAAGTATTAGAACACCAACTAGAGCCACACCATTTTCTCTAGTCTACGGTGCTGGGGCAATATTACCTATTGAGGTAGAAATTTCATCTTTGCAGATATCTCTACAAGGTCTTGTTACTGATGAACAATACCACATTGATAGGGTGAATTCTCTAGACTTACTTGATGAGCGTAGACAACAAGCATTCAATCATCTGAAAGTGTACCAAAAATGTATGTCAAAGGGTACAATAAAAAGGTTAAACCATGACACTTTCAAGTGGGGGATCTCATTCTCAAAGAGAATCCTTAGAACCAGCCAAACAAAGAACATAAAGGAAAGTTTGAACCCAATTGGTTGGGACCTTATGTCATTATTGCAACCTTTGGAACTGGAGCTTATCAGTTAGCTACACCTGAGGAAGATGTTCTTCCTAATCCTATTAATACTCTACATTTGAAGTGTTTCTATGAAGATGTTTGGCTAGTAGAGTCCATGCAGTGAAAATATCAGAAAATACCAAAAAAATTAGAAAATTGATCCTGAAGAAATCCAAAAATAGTGGAAAAAGTCTTGAAAAAAGGTATCCTTGCTGAAAACCTGGCAAATAGGTGCCTTGATAGTACAAAAAATAAAAAATAAAATAAAAAACAGCAAAAAAAAAATTTAAAATTTAAAAAAGAGAAAAGTGCCTTAATGAAAACCTGGCAAACAGGTATCTTGGTAGCAAAAATAAAAAGCTTTTCTAAGTGGTGAAAACCTGGCAAACAGGTGTCTTGGTAGTAAAAATAAAAATCTTTTCCTAGTGGTGAAAACTAGACAAATAGGCGTCACTCAAACTCTGCGCTCTATCTATCAATGCATTGATGACATTGTTCTTTCATAGTCACACCTGTGCTATTTGGTGACTCTGATTCCTTAAAAATGTCTTATCGTTGCTTGGAGTTTGTCTGCATTTGCATCTTCAGAATAGTCATTCTGCACTGGGGTCATCTTTTCTAGCATGTTGAGTTTGTGTTTGCTAGGTTGTCCTACGTCCTGTCTAGGATGGTTTGCCTCTCAAAATAGTATTTCTCAATACTTGCACCTAAAAATTACTATCAAAAACAAAGGTTTTTCTTCAACACCACATACCTATAATAGACATTACACTAGTGTTTCTCAACACTTTAATCATGAATTTTAAATGCTCTAGTGTTTCTGAACACTTTAATCAACTAGTGTTCCTAAAGACTACATTGGATTGCAATTACTGACACTGTTAATCTCACATACTCAGACATGAAAACATATTGCTTAGTTCAAAATTATGATTGATGACTCTATATTGCGCTTGAAAAATGAATCTAAAGTATTTCCCAATACTACTTAAACACAAACTGGTCTTGGTTTGATTATGAATCTTTTATGTTCCAATGATGTTTCATACTAGGGGCATCTAAGAAGTTATGCATTTTCTTTGATTGATTATCAATTGGTGATTGCTGTGTCTTCTGAGTTACTGCATGATGTCTATTCAAAGACAAAGATTTTCCAGCACATGGGGCATAACATTTTCTTGGTTTTCTACATATGGTGATTATTCCAAATGATCCTATAAATTTCACCTAACTTGGATGTTTATGGTAAGGTTTTCCAACATGAGTGGATAGCCGCATACATCTCAATCCTTGTTATGTGTAAACTATGGTAAAGTTGAAACAATTTCCTTGTTTGTTTTCAAAATGAGATTCTCACTAAGGTGTATTCTACACGATGTACCCAAGGATATGAATTTTCAAGGTCATTACGGGTCACATATCTTACATTACACTTGAACAAAAACTTATTTTTAATAGTAGTAAAAAGAGATAACTAATTTGTCATCCTGGCTTGTATGCCTTGATGCCTAAGTTTATTTTTGACATTGCATCCAATACACATACTATTCATACTTTCATAATATCAGTGGGTATTAGTGACAGTTGTACTATTAGGTGATGTCTATTGCAAAAATTCCCAATGATGATAAAATGTTACAGTGTATACAAATCAGTGACAGTCCTAAGAGTCTGCATGTAGATGCATTTAAAGATTGCATGGTTCATTTTAAAAAGAGAAAATCACATAAGGAATTGAGCTTAAAATGATTTCTTGATTCATCTGAAATCCAAGTTAATTGCATACATCAATATTACTGATAAAAATGTCGTTGCATATCCATGACATACATTCTACATTCATAAACGAGAAAGACAAAAAGACAAAAACAAAGAATTCAAGCATTGTGTTTTATTTCTACATCCTAAGTGAATCCATACATTTATTTGCATAAATATTATATCAAAACCATTCATTTTCATATTCACTTAGCATTATTTGAAACACATTTACATATCACTAATAAATCAATGAGCATAAATGATGTCATCACATATCTAATCTAACTCATCAAGAGACCATGCTAAAAATCACATGTGCATCTAAACATCTATCAAAGAAAAAGAACCCATGAACATATCAAGATCAGATACAACTATCTCAGATATATCAGATAAGGAATAGATCAAAAATGTGGAACTGTCTACAAAAAGAGTATCACAGTATCAGTATGAATCAGATATACATGTATAACAATCATAGTACAAAAGAATGATCTCAGAAGGATCAAGATATACAATATGATCTCAAAATATGACAACATACAGTATCAAGTCTGACTGCCACCCTCTCCTCGATCTAGAGGAGGAGGAAGAGGTGGTACAAATAGAGATGGTAGAGGCATGGCCCCCTCGAATTGCTGAGCCATCCATGAATACAAAGGTGATCTCTAACCCTCTAGCACCGCAACATGATATAAACCTGAGTAATATGCTGCTCTCTGTCCCTGGTGAGTAGCTACCTAAGCTTGGGTATCTCTCTCTATCCTGAGTAGGTCAAGTTGTTTGTCTCTCTCTCTCTTCTCTAAATCGATCAAGCTGTGTATCTTTGTCAGATCTAACACGCTAAAGTTGTGCATCCCTATTGGTATGTAAGGCCTCTAAATTAGTGATCCTAGCTCTGAGCTTCTCATGCTCATGCTCACACTGAGTCAATGCATCACTATCTCTTCCTGATGAATGTCTACATGTATCCTTTCTCGAAGGCCTATCCTATGGCCTATCTTGCTGAGCATCCTGCTAACGTTGTCAATGTTGTTGCTTCTCTCTGGTCAATAGTGGACCTGAATCCCTTTGACGAGCAATAAATCTAAGAAAATTCCACCTCCCACTACCACTGGAACCCTCTCCAACTCCCATAACACCTCTACCCCTATCATCTACATCATCATCATCATCTAGACCCTCTCCTCTGTCTAGAGGAGGTCGCCTCCCATCTCTCCCACCATCTCTACCACCATCCCTCCCCCTAGCTCATCTTTCTCTCTGAGCTCCTCCTCTACCTCTCATAGGATGATCATCAGTAGGATCATAGTCTAATGGATCCTCTATACATGGAACTACCTCCTTAGGTGATGTAAACCGTGGAAAAGGATGCTATAACATTTGAGCATGATAACAATCCAAACAACCTACATCTTCTACCTCTGGATGAAGGTCCCATGGAACTTCCACCATATCTCTAATGGCCCACTGAGTTGTCTCATAACCCAACTAGGCACCCCATAGTGGTGCCTCATCATGGATACATGCATAAATAGATACATCCTGGCACCTGCCTTGCATACGACTGTACTATCTCAGGACCCATGTGACCAAGAATCTTGCAACAATATATCTAGTCCTCCCAATAAAGTACCTTCTCTAAAAGAAATATGGTATTTTCTTCCTATCAGAGAGCCACTCCTCACAATCAAGGTATGGTTGCCAAACTACTACTGTCATATCATCAAGCAATCGGCGCCAATACTCTACCTTTCCCATATAGGCCTGTTGAATCCAACCAGTACATGTAAACATAAGGATCATGATCTAGACACTACCTATCAACTATCGACCGTGTAACTAGGATGTTCTCCCAGGCCCAGATCTAAAGTATAAGAATACCAACAGTCATACTCTAAGAATGATGATATACAATCTCATGCAACTTCCTATAAATGTGAGCAAGTATACAACTTCCCTATGCAAATCTGAAAGTAGAAACAATCATCTTCTCTAGCATGTCAACCCAACAAACAATGAAAGCATGTTGTCCTTGGTCAGGCATTAGGATGCCTCCGATCAAACCAGACAAGTATATAGGAAGATGATCATAATGATTGCACATATAATCCTAGGTGAGGTAATGGCGAGAAATAGTATCATATCTAAAGAAACATCATGTTGTGGCAATAGTTGGCGTAGAAGTCGAATCAAACTTTACCTCCCAACACATCACATGAACTCTAGGTATACCCCACACATCCTTGGGTGTGACGGTCATCTCACCAGTCGGGAGATGGAAGGTGTTGTGCTCATAATGCCACCTCTTGGCTAGAGCAATCAACAACCATTGATTTACCCTGATGTTAGATAAATATCTCAAAGATAATAAACCTACATGCGCGACTAGCTCTGCCTCATCGTCGCTCAAAGATCTATACAGTGCAAGGACACGACCTGGGTATGGTCCTCAAAAAGATACAACCTCAAAAGGAACCTATTAAAAGATAAGAATCATAGAAATGCTCAAATAAGTACCCTATCTAAGGAAAATAAATAGAAAAATCTATCAGATAAGTGTTTTTGGTCATCTGACAGAGAAAAATAGTCAAACTTTCAAGAAAATTGACTCAAACACCAGAAATGATTCTATTTTCATAGGGTGTGATCCCTTTTATGGGATGTGACCTTGATTCCTGGGATGTGATGGGGCGTTCGAGAAGTGATCCTAATTTTTTAGGATGCAACACGGGATGCCGCGTGCGACCCTGTTTCAACAGGGTGCAAAAATATTGAAATCCTATTTTTACTACAACATGCGATGAAAGTCACAAAATAGGGTGTGATCCTAAAATCACAGGATGTGACCTAGGATTTCTAGTAAAAATAGGAAATGAATCAAGATTTACTAGATGCGATGCTAAATAAGGGAAATGACACAAAAAGAAAAGGGCTATATCTTCTACAAAAATGCATAAAATTGGAAATTGAAAACTTGAAAAGGTAGGTTTTTAAGCACTTACTTGAGGTGGGTAGTCAGCTGGATGCTGATGTCAATTACTGAGCTCAAAATGATGCTTCTCTATGGGAGCCACCATCTTCTTTGCAGAGCTCTCTGAATTACCAAGGATAAAAGTTAAAATGAATAGGTAAAAAGTGAATTTTGAACTATATATTTGACTTTTTGAGCTATTTAGGAGCTCTGGAACTCCTCCCAGACATTCAATCTCATTTCATTTTTTTTCTGATCAATTGGCAATGAAATTGAATGCACAAGCAATGTTCTACATAGAACAGTATAAATTTTACGACAATTACTAAAAATGCAGACTTGCTCCATATGTTCCAAAAATGATTCGCAGGCTTTACGCAATCAGTTTTATGGGTTCTATATCATCAAATTGCACATTATTCATCAAAATATTGGTCAGACATCATTTTTTTAGACTCAACACTCCAATTTTAAAAGTGATTAACTTTGTAAAAATGTGTTTTCTCTTAATACACCTTTGTTTCTCCACTTCTACTAAATTGATTCTTTCTTGATTCAATCAATCAATTCAGGTGATACATCATTCTACAAATGGATTTATTTCTTTTCCTTCAATTTCATTCTCGAGGGGGCATGATCACACTTAAATCAATCAAATTATTGCTTGAAACAACATTAAAATGACTTCGTTATCAAAAAATTAAAGGCATGATAGTTCCTTGACTAAGTTAGGACTGTTGGATTGAAGAATTTGGTTCCCACAAGCTGTATATCTTATGTCTACTTTTTCTTAGATTCTTTTTAAAGCTCCTAGCAGCTTTGTACTGACCTTTGTTCGATCAAGTTTGGAGTTGGTATTATCAATTTTTTGATGACAACCAAGTTCAAAATTGGTATCTTTAAGATCTTTTCTTATTGACCTTTGTTCGATCAAGTTCAAAGTCAATTATATCAATTTAGTTCAATCAAGTGAGAGACTGATCTCATCAGATATTTCGTTCGATCAAGTGCAAAATTCTCAAACTTTCTGAAGTCAACATCAAAAATTTCTTTGAATCAATGCATTGCTTGCACATCAATTCAAAGAGGCAAAAATGTAACCACCCTAATTTGGTTTTCTCTGACCATAGACCCTATTTTCCCTAAGTGTGATCATACCCCTAATCATGTCAAGACAATTCTTTAATTTATTGGCATAATTCATTTAAATCAAATTTAATCCCCTAAGTGATTTAATCACTAAATCAAATTAATTGCCTTAGCCAATTAAATCAAAACAAATAAAAAACATGGCTAAAGTAATTAATAAAATGAATTAAATAAATTCTAATTACATTTCCATTTGCAAAAAGGGAAAGTCAAATCCCTAACCAATGGGAGTTAAATCACTTGGATCACCTCACAGCGATCACCAAAGATTCAATCTCCACCTCTCTTCCACTTTCAATCCTAACATCTCATTCACCAACTTCTTCTATAAATAGAATGAATTTTAGGCTCAATGGGCCCCTATTCTTAGAAGTAAACTTATGCTGCTAGTATTGATAGTAATCTTCAAGCATTTTAGCTTAAATATTCATTTTCTTTATTATAATCCTATTTTAGAGTTAAAATGAAACATTTCTTGAGCATTTTAGGCTAAGTTCAATTGCATCTTCCATTCTAGGTTGTATATGTCACCAATAAATGCATAATCTGAGGGCAATTATAGAATTAATCATACTCCTCTTAGATAGGAAGCAATAGATTGGTTTTAGTGATTGATTTTCTTGTTTTCTCTTTCTTTTCACTAATATAATGACTTATTGAAGTGTTGTGTTGCAGACAATAGGTACACAAAATACACACACACTTACTAACTTTAGATATGAATGCAATTTATACATACCTTTCTTCTTCTTTGTCTTAGTCATCCTACATGGCTACAAATACCATCTCAATGTCTTCTATAGATTTGGTGGCAGTGTCATTAGCTCTATTCTCAGCTAGGTAACAAGCTTTCTTCCCTTTATCCTTGTAGTTTCAGGTATCTCTTTTGTCAGATTGTCAGTTTCTTTGGTAATTTTTGTTATCACCTCTATCAAAATTCTTCTCATATGATCAGTCATTACTTCTGTCATCTTTTCTTTTGTTAGGACATCTTGTATTAAAGTGTCCAACCACTTTACAATTGAAACATACAAGTGGTAATTTATCTTTGTATCTACCTTTACCTCTCTGCAATCTTCTTGCCATTAGTGCTTCAATCTCATCAAGATCTTGATCATCACCATCAATTTCATTATCATTTCTAACAGTGTGTCTATGACTTGATTTACTTATTTTCAAAGAATATTTGAATGTAGACTCTATAGATGAGAAGACACTATTATCAAAATTATTCATCTTAAATGAAATCAGACTATATAGAGTAACTGTATTGTTTGCAACTACTCATTTCTTGTATAGAAGATACTCTAATAGCATAAATAGGTAGTAAGGTTCTTAGGATTTTCAATATCACTATCTCCTCTTCAAGTACACCTCCAACTCCTTGGATAGCATTGACTACCTCTTTGATTATGTAGTTATACTGACTGATATTTTCTCCATCTTTCATCCTTAGGTTATCAAACCTACCTCTTAGGCTTTCTTCCTTGGCTCTTAGTACATTAGCATCTCCTCCATGTACCACCTTTAATTTATCCCACATTTTCTTTGAAGAGGTGCAAGTTTTGACATCTTCAAACTTAGCATTGGAGAATAAGGAAACATGCTCTATCATCATGCAATTATTCTCATGCTTTTCTCTCAATTTCTCAAGACTGTGAGATCATGTAGGCAACAAATATTTAGTATCAAGGTGTTGAGTAACATCATTACCAATACCTGATAGGTGGAGTCTTATTCTACTTTTTTGTGATGCAAAGTTGTCTTTTTTCAACTTGGGCACATCTCATTTGTTCATCTTGTGATCTTTTGCTTGAACTGTTAAACTCCCTTTCTAAGCACACAAGCTCTGATACCAGTTGTTAGAAATAGCTGAGAGGGAGGAGGGGTGAATCAGTGGCCTCAAAAATATTCCAATAAATCAACCCAAAAACTTAGTAACACAATATTAAGCCTCTAGTTATCTTCATTCCTATAAGATGAATGTCTTCAAATGAACTTATCAAATAACTACTACTCAGAGTTCTGTTGTAAACCTTATTCCTTCAGTTTACCGATTAGCAGTCTTTCATTTACCAAAAAAATAGTAAATTACTTAGAGTATATCGATCAATCCATATTAGTTGTGTGTAATGCAAAAAAATAAAGTAATGACTCATAAACACATTGACACGTGGATTTTTAACTTGGAAACCCTATTAAGGGAAAAACCACTTGGGACCGGTAACCCAAAATTTTCACTCTTCTGAAGTGAGATTGGTGAAGATCCAACCCTATTAAAGGTTATAAACACATTGTTAGGTGTGACCTTGTTAGAGGATTTAATAGAATAATTTTTCACTTGATATCGGGCATCTCTATGGTACCATCTATGACCAAACCCAGTGTAGTTTGTCAAATGGTATCTGGAATCTCATGATATCTTCATGATCAAACTTTTTGATACTCCTTTGGATCTATCTCAATATAGAAAGGATCTTTAAATCATGCTCAGTTAAGAGACTTTCTAAATCAATGGTTAAACTAAAACAGTAAATGATTTGTTCATACATGCAACTTTAGACTTGCTAATTTTTAGATCTATTGTAAGCTCATTTTACCTTTCTGATCAATGTATATTTTCAATACCTTTGCTCCACTTCTTTATGCTCAGTGATGTTGTGTTCCTCTATTTCTCAGTGTCCACATAAATATTTAGCTCTTTCCTTAGCTTGATTGATCAAGACTGTATGAAGTTGTTCTTCATCAGCTTCTCTTTAACATCCTCTTTTTCATTCAATCCCTTTTTTCATAATGAGACATGATATCACTGTTTCTAGGTTCTTGACTTTCTTAATCTTGGCGTGATCCACAATTCTTGCCAATCTTGATTTAAATCATAACTCCTCTTTTATCTCGTAGAAAGCTCTTTGACAACTTGATAAAATAGCTTTAAATCTTTTACTTAACTTTGGTTTTAACTTGGCGATTAAAAAAATGTCAACAACCAGTTAAGTCCATCTTTAGGTTTTCTAGTTAGATATTTTTTTTGTTTCTGAACTCTAGTTAACTTTGGCATTTTTACTCTTTGATAGCTTCGGTAAACACTTCAGTTCTCCTCGAGCTTCTCCATTGGTGTTGTCTATCCTTTGAGGTTGTTTATTGGGTAACACTATAATTCTAATCATCAGTTATGTTTGTGATTCTACTTGTTGGTAATGCTTGTCAGGTTTCTTTCTCGGGCATCACTGTAAATTTTCTCTCAGGTTTCTCTGTCCATCAGGTTCCACTAGCTGTCGGTGTTTGAATTCACTTCGTGAATGCTAATCTATTATGCATTACTAAAAGCATAATATTTTTATCTCTCTGATCCTCTAAAGTCTTTGACACTTTGAATATAATCAATTAGATTATATCAAGTTGACATCAATGACAATACAATTCATTAACTGAATTAATGTCTTGCATTATCTTTTTGCATTTCGGTGATCAACTTAACATCTTCAAACATTCAATCAGTTACATGTCATCATGAAGTTCTAAACTCTAATTTTTTGAGTGTTTCTTAGGTTAACACTTCTAGATACCAAGTTGAATTCCATCACATAAAAGCTAAAATCTTTGATACTACTGGTGAGCTGATTGGAAGTGGAGAAGAGACAAGAGGTAATTTTTCTATCCAGATATATCTATTGAGACATGTTTGTTTGCATAATATGATCATGTATGGTTATGGAATAAGAGGTTATGTCATGTGAACTTTGACAATTTGGTAAATATTAGTAATATGAAAAGAGTAAGAGGCATACCAAGATTGAAGAAAAATAATTATATTATGTGTAAGCAATGTCAGTTGGGAAAAATGACAAAGTCTAGTTTTAAGAGAAAAACCTATACTTCAGATAATGTTTTGGAATTTGTTCATACTAACCATTGTGGACCTATTGGTGTGGAAAGATACCATGGTGATAAATATTGCATACTGTTTATTGATGATTACTCTAGAATGATGACTGTGATGTTTCTCAAAGAAATATCTGATTCTTTTCAGTTGTTTAAGTGGTATTTGGCAAAATTTCAAAAAGAGATAGGTAAGAGCTTGAGATGTCTAAGATCTGATAGAGGAGGAGAGTTTATATCTAATGAGTTCAACTTATTATGTAATGATAGAAGAATTAAAAGATAGATGTCTGCTCCAAGAAATCCCCTATAGAATGGCATATCCAAGAGAAGGAATAGATCAATAATGGATTGTAGTAGAACACTGATGATAGAAAAGAATATTGCACAAAAGTACTAGAGAGAATTTGTAAGTACAATAGTCTATACCTTGAACCAAGTACAAGTCAAGAAAGGTATTGATATTACACCTTATGTGTTATGGCATGGTTATGCACCTAATGTAAAATATTTTAAAGTTTTTGGGAGAAAATTTTATATATTGAAGGACAATAGAAATGGAAAAATTGATGCTAAGAGTGATGAAGGAATATTCCACTAAAAGAAAAGAATACAAGTGTTTGAATTCTAACACTAACAAAGTTGTGAAAAGTGAAAATGTTAGAAATTATGAATATGTAGAAAAGAGTGAAGTTGAATACAAGCAAGAAACTGAAGACTACAGATCTTTTATTTACATGAACAAATGAGAGCCCATAATTTTACCTAAACTAGAAAAACAAGCTACCGAATAACAGAATGGTGATGTCGAGCAAAAGAAAGAAAATGTTGAGAC
This sequence comes from Thuja plicata, assembly GCA_018584345.1. Classification (NCBI taxonomy): domain Eukaryota; kingdom Viridiplantae; phylum Streptophyta; class Pinopsida; order Cupressales; family Cupressaceae; genus Thuja; species Thuja plicata. Next base: position 1,531,475 of record MU224613.1, read on the forward strand.
ACAAAAAGAGGTTTCCAAGCATCGGGGAGAAATTGTTGAGGAATTTGAGGAAGAAGAAGAGACACAAAATGAACCTGAAATTAATTTGCATGATGAATTTGAGGAAGAACAACAAGAAAAAAGGAGACTAGATCCTGCATTAGCAAAATATGTAAGAAGGCGTCATAAACTAGATTAAATCATTGGAGAAAAAGATTCTGAGGTCATGAAAAGAAGAAAATTGAAAAATTAGACATGCTTATTATGTGAATTTGAGCCCAAATCAGTGAAATATGCTTTGGATAATGAAGGCTAGATACATGCCATGAAAGAAGAAATTGAGCAAATTGAGAAGAACAAAACTTGGACACTAGTACCTAGGTCAAAGGACAAGAATGTTATTGGAACCAAGTGGGTATTTAGAAATAAGCTAAATGAGCATGGAGAAGTCATAAGGAACAAGGCTATACTTGTATGAAAAGGTTATGCACAAGAAGAAGGCATTGACTATGGTGAGACATTTGCCTCAGTTGCTAGATTGGAAGGAGTTAGAACTTTACTGGCTTATGCAGCTTACAAAGGTTCAAAGTATATCAAATGGATGTCAAATCAACATTTTCTGAATGGAATACTGGAAGAAGAGGTATACATTGAACAAGTTTAAGGATTGTTGATTCAAGAAAGAGGAATATGGTCTAAAAGCTACATAAAGTGCAGTATGGATTAAAGTAAGACCCTAGAGCATGGTATGAGAGATTGCACAATTACTTAGTCAAGATTGGATTTACTACAGGGAAAAATGAAAATAGTAATCTATAATTAAAGTTTGAAAAAGGTAAAGGGATATTGTTAGCTGAAATATTTGTTAATGATATCATATTTGGAGGACAATATGCTTTATGCCAAACATTTTCAAATGAGATGTAGACTGAATTTGAGATGTCTATGTTTGGAGCTCGATCAAATTATTTATTGGATTACAAGTATATCAAATGAAGAAAGGTATCTACATTCCTCAATCTAAATATATCAAGGAGATAATGAAAAAATTTGGCATGGAAGACTCCAGACCTATAAGTAAATATATGGCTACTAGACAGAAACTATTAAAAACTGACGAGACAGGTGAAGTTAGTCAAACCTTGTATAGATCAATGATTGACAAGCTACAATATGTTGTCCACAATAGACCATATATTGCATTAGCAGTTGGGATTGTTGCAAGATTTTCTACAAATCCTAAAGATAGTTACATGATGACAGTAAAAAGGATTCTGAGATACTTGAAGGGAACAGAGGACTATGTATTATATTATAAAAAAAATGAGAAGTTTGAACTAAAAGTTTATACAGATTTTGATTGGGCAAGTAATGTTGATGAAAGAAAGAGTACCAATGGTGGTGCATTCTTTTTACAAAAGAAATTAGTCTCTTGGACAAGAAAGAAATAGAACTGCATTTCTCAATCAACGATAGAGGCTAAATATGTTGTAGCGGCAATGAATTGTTCAAAATATAGTGTGGATCAAGCAATTATTGAAAGGAATGAAGGAAAAGATCACTAAACCAGTTTTTATTTTCTGTGATAACATAAGTGATATTAATATTTCAAAGAACCCTATGATGCATACAAATCCTAAGCATATTTCTATCAAGTATTATTACTTGAGAGAGTTGGTACAAGACAAAGAAGTAAGACTTGAATATGTAAATACAAAAGAATAGTTAGCAGATATATTTACTAAGGCATTACCTAAGGATGCTCATGAGTATTGTAGAGTTAAATTAGGGGTGATTCCTCTAACTGAGGCTAAATAGGATCACATGGAGTGATTGGATCAAATGAATTACATACAATATCTAACAAATTGATGCAAATGTGGTCACACTTTAGGAGATGCCTAAAGTTGTTAAAAATAATGCAAAAGATGTTGATCAGTCATAAGAAAGATGACAAAGGGAGAATATAGTTGACACAAATATGTCTACATGATGAAGATGTATGTCTTTGGCATTGTTGTCAAAGTGTGACACATTTTCATCACACAAGTACCATGATGAAAACCTGGCAAATAGGCGTCATGCGTAATTTCTCGTAATTGCACTCTTCACTTGGGGGAAAGTTCCTTCCATGTCATCTTCTCCCATCATATCTTATATCCAGCTAGCTCATGAACATCCATGTTCCTTCTGTTGATCTTGACAAGGTTGAGCCTATCCATGAACATCATGTATCCTGACATTCATGATCCCTTCCATCAGCCTATTTACTTTCTCTCATGCATGCTACCCTATCATGATCTTTCTTATCCCAAGACTATCCTTCCTATCTCTATGCATTCCTATCATAATCCAAAACATGCTTTTATACCTCCATCAACCTTTATCCTGATCATAGCTATATCCCATCCTATGAAATTGACCCCTTGGTCTTGATCAAAATTGAAAATCAAGTTCTTAGAAGTCTCTTAACATGTCCACTCTTTTGGACCACATAATTTTCATGCCATCAGTTCATTACCCTAAATGCTATACAACATTGCTTCATGAGCCTACATTGCTATATTATTTTTTCCCTAGCTTGCATAATCTTGAAGAGACTATCCTTGAGGGTTTCTTTCACCCTCTTTATCCATCATTGGCTATTCATCTCATACATCATCTTTCTAATCCATCTACAATGTCCTACACCTTGCTAAACATTGGGGCAAACCATTGTGATCTTGCTTGAGATCAAAAAATCTCTAAAAATCTAAAAATTGCAAAATCTCTAAAAATTGTAAAATTGTAAAAAGTCCTGAAAAAATGATCATCTTGGTGCAAAACTAGCAATAGGCACTTTTGATGCATCCACCAAAAAGAATAAAATAAAAATAAAAAATCTCTATTGACTATCTTTCAATCAACAAGTATCAGGGAAATCTAACCTTGACTCCTGAAGATTGAGCCTCATTCTGGGGATATTTTTTTGAAAGGCGATAAACGTTCTGGTATCTGGGAAATCTAACCTAGATTCCTGGGAGTCAACATGCTCTTAGTTACCTTCAAGACACCAACTTACATGGATTGAAACTGGTCATACTCTCAGGGCAACCCTCTTGGTCTAGGGGGCACTATCCTATTACCTTTTGGGATCTACTTCGCGACAATCACTAGTGGTTCTCACTGCGTCTTCCTACTATCGCTTAGCTTATACTGAGCTCTCTCTCCTTAAGAATCTCCCTAACATCAGTCACCAGTGGTTCTCACTGCATCTTCCTACTGATGTCTAGCTAGTACTATGATCTCTTCACTTGAGAATCTCTCTCGCATCAGTCACCAGTGGTTCTCACTACGTCTGCCTACTATCATCATACTATTGAGATTGCTCACATTTGTTACAATTGGAGTTATACTCAAATTCTTTATCTAATGATATTTAGTCTTGATGATTCTTTTCTTTATTTTGTACATAGCTTTCAGTCACTTTCATGACACTTTGGTTCCTTTGCACACCCTACTGACTTGACATTGATTCAGCATCATACACCTGGGGGAAACCAAATCTAGTTTGTCCTTGCAACATACGTCAAGTTAGTCACTGCTACTAGGGGCATGGGTCCCCACATATAATCACATCTAGAGTCAGTAATCTTGTCATTTATGAAGGAAAACTATCTACTGACATAAACTGGTGTTTCTCAACACCCTAATTCAAACAGTGTTTCTTAACACTATCTTTTGGACACATCTGTGTTTTTCAACACACATTGGATATCTCAAACATAAACATCAATTGATGACAATCAAACACAATGCACTCACAAGCACAACAGTGTTTTTCAACACCCCTATACACATACATATTTAAAAAATTTGAAAATGGCTGAGCTATGATTGAATCTTTCTTTGTCTACTATTTGTTCTCATGGATTTCATTGATATTTTCTCTATCTACTGCTTGTTGGTGTAGTCCATGATCTGGCAACATCAAATAAACATGGCATATGTGATAAGAGCTCCCGCACTAAGGTTAAAAGGCCTCACATCCCTTGATCTTGTTTATTTGTACGCCATGGTGAGGTCAGAACTATCTCCTTGACTATTATTTCTCTGTTTGTTTACGCACGATTACACTCATGGTTATCTTGGCTTTGAATGCCTCGATATGGGTGTACTCTTGAAACATTAACATAAATCATCTACATATGTTCAAATATTCATCTACATCTGCATCGCATAACTCATAAACATTACATACATGTGCATCACATACATGTGCATTTCATACATCTACATATATTTGAAACATGTTCACTCATTTGCATACATTTTCATACATCCTAAATCATCTAAACATCTAAGCATATAGGAAATATCTCATAAACAAAAAAATGTGACAGATGCAATGATACCAAAAGATGAGCTTATATATATATATATATATATCATAAGTGTCGATATAATACAAAATGGTGCTGCTCGAGCACAATCTATCTCAAAAATGGTGGTATAATACAAGGATGCCAATGCATTAGATACATCATATGATCTCATATATCAATATATCAAATATAGCTCTGGCCCTCTCCCTCGTCACCTGGAGGAGGTGGAGGAGGAGGCATATCTGGTGGAGGTGGTTCTTGTGCACCCTCTGATCCTCTGGCATACGAGGAAAATCTAGGCACCTACAATGCCTCATCAGGCACTACCCCCTTATACGTTGCATAATAATAGGCTGCTTGGGTGGTCTGATGTCCTGTATCCACCTGAAGCTGCTCCAATAATCTCTGCAACTTCCCTCATACATCCTACGGCTCTCAATCTCTATCTAATAGCCGTGAATCTCGCATGGTAACCTATACCTATAAGTCTGTAACCTACCTCCCCAGCTATCGTACCCTCTCTCTAGCTCTCTACAGGGCCTCCTGCTCCTATGATAATGCATCTCTGAGTACTGGACCCTATATTGGATCCTATGCAGGCTAATCCTCCTGGGTCAGGTCCTCCACCAGTACCTCTTGCTACTCTACCTTCTCTTGCACATCATCTAGCTATGTGTTTTCCTCCACCTGCTCTATCTCCCACTGCCACTCACATCGGGATCAATCCTCATCTGTCATGCGAGTATGTCCACCTGTACGATGTGTGGTTGTGGCCCCTCCTGTGGCGGTGGCCATGGTATCTACTGTGGTGGAGGCATTAGTACATTATACTATGGCACCTATGGGTGCACTACCTGTGCTGGCACTCCCATGCCAAGTGGATCTGTATACCGTGGGAAGGGATGAGTAATGAAATACTCCCTATACTCTGCGGTCATGTAGCCATCTACAACCCCACTTTGATAATCCCATCATGTTCGAGCTAGGGCTTGCATGTCTATCATACATCGACTATTATCTAACTTGATCAACCATCCCTTCCTAAGCACATCAGTGAAACAAGCATAGGAACAGTACTCCTATGATATCTTATGTGCCCAGTCAAACTACTGCGAGACACATGTAAGAGGAAACCGCTCAATAATGGATATAGCCTAACCGATGAGTGGCCGTGACACAAGCATATAATCAAGCTGCTCGCTGGCATCATCCCACTCCTCTTTTATCCTCTAGGGTTGCCATGTCACGGCTATCAAATCATCGAGCTATGCTCGCCACTGCTCTATCTTACCCAGGGTGGGCTGAGTAAAAAAAACCTTTATAACTATATATGTACAGCTTCAATGGCTCTCTTAGATCCTCGCACACAGGTCAAGTAACTGGCAGGTTCTCCCATGCCCACACCTATAAAATGAATACTCCTATGGCCATACTCTTCATCTCTTTATAGGATATCTCATGCATCTCATGGTACATGTGGGCCAGCATACACTGACCCCACCCATATCTGACTGGCTCCACCAACATCCTCTGTAAAATCCGGCCCCAACCACACTCAAAACCATGTTGACCATGATTAGGAATCAAATAACATCCAAGGAATGCTGCCAAAACTATGGCCAATCGGTGCCCAGGCCCGTAATCCTTGATCAACTCCTCCCATGGGATGGATCTACCCATGACAAGCTCATCCTGCAAGATCTCCCGCAATGCTAATGTACCCGGCCATGGCTACACCTTGTACTCCACTCTGGGTCTGTGGAAGGGTATCCGAAGAATCCTATATATATCCTTAGGCATCACCATCATCTCACCCTAAGGAAGGTGGAAGGTGTTCATTTTTGAATGGAAACACTCCACCAAAGCTCCTAGTAGACCGTGATTTACCCAAATCTTGGGTACCTCACAAAGATGCGATAGGCACAAACTATCAATATGCACGATCTCAGCATCATCTAGCTTCCTTACAAACCCACTGATAGCAGGATGATGTGACCTGAATGCTATGTCTAGGAAATCAACCTGCAATACATACAAACAACAATGCACAATCAGTACTTGGCTCATGATTCACGATAATCAATGCAAAACTAAGAAATACAACATTACAAACATCCTACAAATAGGAACAACACTGACGCAAATGCTATTGGATGTGACGTAGACTCATTTTTCATTCAACCTGTTAAGTTATTTCCATGTGAAGAATTTTTTTGGCCCATGAAAAGTTTTAGCTCCACACGAAGTTTCATGCCTGCCCGCACGAGAAAACCCCCTATCAAAGGGTTTCCCATGTGAGATGTGGGTGCCCTCCCATGTGAGGATGCCCACTAACCAGTGCGAGAATCTGTCTTTTGGCAGTTTCTTGCGTGATCTTTCTTTATAAGCCGCGCGAAGAAACTAGTTCCTCACGCGAGAACCCACAGAACTTTTCCTAAAAATGTGAAACATTGATGAGAAATTGAATGAAAACAGTGAAATTTGAATTCACAGAGAGGTTATTTGACCACTTACCAGAGGTTCATACGCTGTTGGCCAACTGTGCCACCTAGATTGCTCGAAATGATGAGTGCTCACAAGGACTACCATTTTTGCTCAGAGCTCTTTTCTCAAAAGTCAATGGATGCAAATGATTTGAAAATGACCTTTTGGACTCATATAAAGGTTTTAATCTAATTTTCAAAAGTTCTCTGATTTGCTTGAAAATTTCACCCTTGTCTAAATCGACCGCTCTGAACCCATTTTCAGGATCAAAATCAAAATCTGACACTCCTATATAGCTCAAAATTGCATTTTAAAATTTTTGGGACCGACGCGATCAAACGCTTCTGCAGTTGAATTTTTGACATCACTTTCTTGTCAGAATCTTATCCTATCATCATTTTCTCAAAATTGTCAAACTTTTCATCAAAATTCAACTCTGTTCAACTCTAGTCAACCTAGACCTCAAGATCACTCAAAAATTCTTTTGAACCTTCTGGATTCTTCCGTAATCTATTCTGAGTTCTTCTTGATCTCTGATTCAACATCTATCTATGATTTCTCACTCTCAATCATCATTATGATATGTCATCTTTTCCATTTAGCTCCCAAGGGGGCAGGATGATTACATCATTAAATCGCTTCAAATCTATTTTTATCAATCTGATCTAATTTTCAAAAGTCCTCATTGCTAGGGGCATCTCATCACTTGGGGTATGTTCAGTTTTCATACCTTATAGTCAAAAATGGATACTCCACAATCACTAAGGGCATCTATGTTCCTTACATCTTGTCATCTATTAGGTATCGTGGTAATCTAACCTGGATCCTTGAGGATCAAGCTTCATTCTAGAGATGATTCTCAAAATCTCAATCTATTAAGTATCTGAGCAATCTAACTCAGACTCTTGAGGATCAAGATTTGTTCTGGAGATGATTCTCAAAAACTCATCTATTAGGAATTGGGGCAATCTAACCCTGACTCCTGAAAATCAAGCTCCGTTCTAGAAATGATTCTGAAACTTGATCTAGCCAATATCTGGGAAATCTAACATAGATATTGGGGGACTAAGCTTCATTCTAGTGATAGTCCTACAAATCTCTATTGACTATGTTTTTATGGACAGGTATCGGGGTAATCTAACCCTGACTCCTGAAGGTTGAGCCTCATTCTGGGGACAATCTTTTGAAAGATATCAATATATTAGGTATCTGAGTAATCTAACTTAGATCCCTGAGGATCAAGCTTTGTTCTGGAGATGATTCTCAAAATCTTAATCTATTAGGTATCAGGTCAATCTAACCTAGATCCCTAAGGATCAAGCTTCATTCTGAAGATGACCCTAGAAAACTCTACTTGAGCGACGTCTTGGCAATCTAACCTACACTTTGAAGAGTTAAGCTCTGTCCTAGAGATGTCTCTAAAATCTTCATCAATCGATCTTTGTATCATCAATTTTTGAAATCTATTCTGCTATGCTTTAGGCATCAGACTATTCTTTGAATCAATGTGCTTCTCGCACATCAATTCAAAGAGGGGCAAAATGTAACACCCCAAAATTGGTATCTTGCAACCCTAACCAATTTTGTTGCACTTGTCATTCTTTTGAATCATCAAGGTCCTATTGTACTAGGCAATTCTGACTTTTGACTGACTCTTCTCAACCTGAGTGTCAAATGCAGAAAACCCTAAATCTGCATTAATCATACATTATATTTAATTCCTAAAATATCAATTACTGAGCTAAATAAACCTAATGATCAAATTAATTTAATTATAAAGTCCTAACACTTTAATTATATTAAATTCACCCCTTTTAGCTAAAACACATAAAAAGGAATTAAATAATATTTAATTATTAAATAAATATCCTCATTTTAATAATTGAATTTAATTATTTGAATAATTGAGAAAATATTTTTATGAGGTCAAATTCTATTTATTTAATTAAATATTCTCACAAAAATATTCTCTCCAGTTCAAAAATAGAAACTTTGAATTAACTGTGCTTTAAAGAGAAAGAAAATAGTTAAAATCAAAAAGGAAAACAGTTAAAATAAAAAAGAAAACATTTCACTATTTTCTTTTAAAGAAAACTTGCTAATCTGAACTAGCTTTTTTATCTATTTTATTTCAAAAGGAAACTTTCTATTCTAAGAAGACTCTCAGTCTATAAAAGAACTCCCATTTCTCATTCAAGGAGAGGCATTTTTAGAATAAAGAATTGCTGCTGCATTTTAGCTCATAATCTCATTTACATTAAGCTCTCATTTGCAATAGATTAGTTTCATTTTCTTAGAATAATCTTGCATTGCAATCTATTTCAAATCATTTCATAGTTTAATCTCGTTTAGATTAATCTTGCATCTTTCATTCTTAGATTAATCTTGCATTGCATTGTATTGCATTCATGGAGAAAAATCCTTCGTTCTTAGATTGGTCTAGGTTGTGAGACTCTTGTTCTGAGAGCCATTCAAAACCCCATCTGGATAGAAGGCAACAAGTCAAATCATACAGGCATGCACGATGAATAAATGATATTCACTTTTGTATGTGGCTGATGAATAAGGACTATGTTGAAGTGTATGGTTGAATAAGAAGGCCACATTTAACATATACATATGTCAAGTTAGCATTTCTAAATGGTGACTTGAAGGAAGAATACTTCATAGAAAAGCCTGAAGGATTTGATTTATCTGACAAACCTGATATGGTATGCAAACTAAAGAAATCCCTCTATGGACTTAAGCAAGCCCCTAGAGCATGGTATGAAAGAATATATGGATACTTAACGAAGATTGGATTCAAGAAAGGAGTAGCAGATTTTAACTTATTCATAAGAGAGACACCTGAAGGATTATTACTTGTTGCTATTTTTGTTGATGACATTATTTTTTGTGGTAATGACAAGCTTAGTGCAGACTTTGCTAAAGAGATGCAGAGCAAGTTTGAAATGAGCATGATTGGACCTATCAACTACTTTTTGGGATAAAATGTACTATAGACAGACAGAGGTATATTCATAAATTAGTCCAAGTATGTGAAAGAAATATTGAAGACATTCAAGATGGAAGATTGTAAACCAGTAAGCACCCCCATGATAACAGGAAGCAAGCTTTCTAAAGACGATGATTCTACAGTAGTTGACAAAATAGTATACAAGTCTATGATTGGAAAAATAATATATCTTACTCAATCTAGACCTGATATTTCTAATGCAATTGGCATTGTTGGAATATTTGTAGCTAAACCTAAACAAAATCACTTAATAGAAATAAAGAGAATATTCAAATATTTAAAGGGGACAATAAACTATGGTTTATGGTATCCTAACTCAGAGAATGTAGTACTTCATGTGTATATAGATGCAAATTGGGTAGGTTGTGTTGATGATAGAAAGAGTACCTCACGAGGAGAAATATTTCTTGGAAACAAATTGGTTACCTAGACAAGCAAGAAGCAGAACTGTATTTCTTAGTCAACAGCTGAAGCAGAGTATGTAGCAGTAGCATTAAATTGTTCTACAATTGTTTAGATCAAGCAGATGATTAAAGACTTTGGAATTCATATTGATTATCCTATTGTAATTCATTGTGACAACACAAGTACTATCAATATGTCTAAAAACCCTGTGATACATGCAAAGACAAAACACATTGAAATAAAATATCATTTCCTAAGAGAGAAAGTTGCAGAGAAAGAAGTGAATTTGGACTATGTGAGCACTAAAGAACAGTTAGCAGATATATTCACAAAGCCCTTATGAAAAGATACTTTTGAGGATCTTAGGGAGAAGCTGGGAGTAATTCCTTTCCCTAAATCTGATTAGAATTTTCAGCAAGTGCATCAGTCCTGGGTGACTGATGAATGGTTGACTACTCTACCTTAGGAGTAGTACCTGTGCTTATTTGTTTTTGGTGCCCTTTTCTATTGATGTCAAAGGGGATTATATAGTTAGGGGGAGTATATACTCTAGGGGAGTATATAGTCATGAAAAATCAAATACAGTATAAGGTGATGTAGCAATTATGGGAAACTTTGATGAGGATATTGAGAAGATTATAAAAAGAGAGAATAATTTTGGATTGACGGTATTTTTCATATCATATGTTGCCATCAATGTCAAAGGGGGAGATTGTTGGAGATTTTCCTTTGGCCAATAGTTGATTGTACATTTGTCATTGATGACAACATATAGTATGTAGCAGTGGTCTGTATGTAATTATCAATATGGATATGTTGGAGCCTTGCATGTTTATACTCATGTTGTAGACATGTACATGATGCTATGTTCATAGATGCAGATTCAGTTATGGAGTTTAAGTTGAGTTATGTTGATCTATCTACCAGTTACAATTTCATGAGTTTGTTTATTAAGAGCTGACAGTGTTTATATTGTTTCTTCAGTTGCACATATCTTTGTGATATGCATGTTTGGATTCATGTTTGTTATGAGTTCAGAATATTTGGTTAAGAGCGCTTAATGTGTTTCATTGGGAGAGTGAAGTTTTGAGTTAATTTGGTGGAGCCTACTATGTGAAGCGACGCGTCTACTCATCCTGAGTTGCGTGGTTTTATTTATGTTGCATGGTCAATTTGGGCCAACAAATATGAGGCAAAAGAGTTTCATGCAATCCAACTTGATAATATCTTTGGAGGAGGATACTTGTAGCAGATCATTTGTGATCGCCAAAAAAAAAAAAAAGGATAGCAGAACAAAGCAGAATGTTTGATGTACTGGGATAGTAAAGCTATGTCATTCACCTGTTGAAGATCTATGTGAAGAAGAAGAGAGTGTATATAATTCACTAGAACTAGTCAAGACAAAAGATCTAATTCATAGTTCATTATCAGATATAGTGTATATTTATTTTACAGAAGGTTGCAATCTTCATCACTCAAGCAGTGTGCTCCCAGACAGTGTGTCCTCACCCCTAACAAGGTTATTTGTAAAATACTCCTAACAGGGTCCAACCTTTGACCAGGTCACTGTACTTACTGAATTGTAAAGATCAAATCCTAACAGGGTTGTAAGATCTTCTAACAAGGATCATTAAATACTAGTGCAGTTCTTTGTGGGTGCTAATTCCCACCAGGGTTTTTACCTATTTTGGATTTCCCCGTAACCAAAATTGTGGTGTTATTATTTGTGTTATCTTGTTGCATTTTCTCTTAATGTTATTCTATACTTAATTGGTTAAAGAATTGAATCTTCTAGATAACTGATTCACCCCCCCCCCCCNACTGATTCCCCCCCCCCCCCCTCTTAGTTATCTCTTGGGACTATTCCTAACACTTTAGTACATGAATAGTGATCACATGATCTATTCTAAAAATGCACTTTAGACTCTTGTTGCTCACCTCCCACAAAAAAAATGTATTTGGTATTTTAACTGATCAATCTCAATTAAGTGTCCATTGTTCACATTTAGATCTTACCATCTACCACTATGGAAAATGATAGCTTTTGAGCACTATAACTATCATTCTAGTGGTATTTCACATTTATTATACCATCCATTTCACATAATTTTATCTTGAGAATTAGTAATCTTTAGATTAAATCATTACATTTCCCATCATGTCAAATCTACCAATGTCATCATATAATAAATGTTCTTGGTTTATTGCACTAATATAAACTATTTATTGTTCTCTCCCACAAAGTCATCCTGACTATCTTAACATACTACTAAGTTGGCCAATGAATTAGCCATCTCTCTTCCTTCCTCATATAAATGGGCTTGCTTAAAATATTCAAGGAGGCTAATTGCATCCCATATCAGATTGATCCACTTCCTTAGTTTTTGATGGTATTTTTTCTACCGTATTGCTTTGATAGTTATGTGAGAATCTCCTTAAACATGTAGTCTCTTAGATTTTAATTCAATTCTACAATTTAAGTGAAGTAAAGCCACACAAAATTCACTATAATTAATTGTGGTCAATCCTATATACTTAGTCTTCCCAATTGACACCTTACATTATGACCACAAGCAACACATATCAGCTACACTCTCTCTAAGTTCACCCTTTGATGAACCACAAAGTTTATTTTCACCCAACCTTCTTCCAGCGTAGACCAAGTCCCTCTAATTATTGGATAATCTTAAAGAGTTAATAGTTAATTTTAATATCAATTTTTTTATTATAACTATACAATTCTTTTAATTAAATTAATATTATCATTTTAAGAAAAAAAACATTTTAATTATAATTTTATATTATATGGTAATTACTTGAGTGAGAGTTATAGTTAATATTTTATAGTTACAGTCTAATCAAGGGTGTGAATGGGAGTTTGTGCCCGCCTCTAATGTGGGCTCTAAATTGAATTTGTACGATGCTCAGGGGAGCAGCTGGGAGGCTTCTCCTCATATAGAGTGATACAGTGGTGGGGCTTTGGGTTGGTTGCCTCAATCTCATCCTGAGCTTGCAAATATGCAGAATGTTAAAGGGAGTGGCTGGGAGAAGTCCATTCCAGATGAACGTGAAAGTGGTTGGTCTATAAGATGGTCATTCCAATCTCAACCAGTTCCTCTACCTACTGAATATTTTGAGATGGAAGTATAAGGACTTGGTACTTAGCTGGACTTTGGTGCTGAAATTAGATAACCAGTTCAAATTTTTGGTTTGTGCATATGGGGGTCTCGTGGTTTGGGACCAAACAATATTTTGTAAATGTAATTCCTTTTTGTTTCTAGTGAATTATATGGTGTGAAATTTTCCTAACTAAGCCCTATGTAACTAGATTTTATTAGAGCTGTAATGTGCATAATATCTAGATTGTTTGTAATGAGCAAGGATTTCGGGTTTTCTTGCTAGCTCTTTCCTAGTTGATCTCTTGAACCAGTTCAATATTATATATAATATATATAGTGCCTTGCCCAATTTTAAAAAAAACATATTTTATTAATATAATTAAAATAATATATTTTAAAAATAACAAAAACTTAAAATTATGATAATTAAGAATTACAAGTATTTTTATTACAATACTATAAAGGCAAGTGTGTGCCACTATGTGGCAATTGCTTATATTTACAAACACACACACATATTATATCGATATAGATCTATGTATATATATATATATATATA
>MU224613.1:1553676-1596630 GCA_018584345.1 Thuja plicata
CCGACTTGATAACTTGAAGGGTATATAAGAAAGATCAAGTTGCGAATTCAAGTGTGAAGTGCAGAGATGTGAAGAAGCAGGAATGTGCGAATTCTGATGAAGGATTGGTAATATCCTTGAGATGCTGCAAAGATATATGTGATCATTGAGGATCTATTGGAGAAGAATAGAGATCTGTATCAGCAAGATAAGTTGTATTTATTCAGATCACTTCATTGTTGCTTTTTAACAATTGTAGCAGTGATACCGAAATCTCTTAACAGAGTTGGTCTAACAACCATTTTGTAAATCCTCTAACAAGGTGGCAATTCAGTTGAATTGTTCTAAAGACCTCTCACAAGGCCACTCCTCACAGGGTGTTTAAATCCTCTAACAGGGTCACACCTAACAGTGTGTTTTGTAACCTTTAACAGGGTTGGCTCCTAACAGAGCTCACTTCAAAAGAGTGAAAATCAGTAACTAGTTACATTGGTGGTTTTCCCAAATTGGGTTTCCACGTTATATCTGGTGTTCCTTGTGTTCATGTTATTTGTTTTATGCATGTCAATAACTATGAATGTTTAATGAACAATGAAAGGTTAATTTGCCGAGTAACAGTAATATATATTGAAGACATCTAAGGGACTTGTGGATTTATTTTTGTGGTAACTGATTCACCCCTCCCCTCTCAGTTACTCCATCCATATTTCCAACATCTCCATCAGTTAATCAATAATCTCCCTCTTTGGCATTGATGGAAACACTATAGTAGTACTATAGAAATTGATGATGGCAACTTTCAATATTGTCAATCTCTATCATTACTCCCTCTGAGTTGATATTATGTTTCTGATCTTCAAATTGTTCATTGTTCTCCCTCTTGGATAAATCTTATAATACTGTAACATACATTCTAACTCTCCTTCATGAGTAAATAGTAACAATTAATTCTCTCCCTCTTTCATTCATTCATCAATTTGATACTCTCCCTCTTTGACAACAATGCCAAAAATTCTTACTCCTAAAAACTTGTTTCAATAGTGGATTATACCTTATATATACAAATACTCATTACATGCAAAAATTTGTTCACAACTTCAGGAATCACCTAAAGTGTGTCACACTAACATCAATTCAAGAATAGATATTCTTTACAGAATTGATGCGGCATGCTACTTGGTAAATATAGGATAGGTGAAGAACCCCTAATTTACCTCTGAGATTCTCAAAAGCATCCTTCGGTAATATCTTTGTAAAGATATCATCCAATTGTTCCTTTGAATTCACATATTCCAATACCAAATTCTTCTCTTGAACTTGTTCTCTCAAGTAGTGATACTTGATAGAAATGTGCTGGGTCTTTGAATGCATAAATGGGTTCTTTGATATACTGATAGCACCTGTATTATCATAGAAAAGAGTTATAGGATCTTAAATAATCTCTTGCATACCTTCAAGTAGCTATTTGATCAAAACAATATTTTCATAATTCATGGCAGCAACAACATATTTTGCCTCGACGGTAGACTATGAAATGCAACTTTGCTTCTTGCTTGGCCATTTGACCAATATTTCACCTAGAAAGAATGCACCTCCACTAGTACTTTTCCTATCATCAACATTTCCAGCCCAATTTACATCAGCGTAGACTTGCAGATCAAAAGTACCTCCTTTCTTGTACAATAAACCAAAATCTTCAGTTCCTTTTAGATATCTAAAAATTCTCTTGACTGCAGACATATGTGTTTCCTTCAGATTAGAAGAAAATCTTGCAACAATCCCAATAGCATGTTCTATATTAGGCCTGTTGTGAACAACATACTACAATTTACCAATCATGGATTGGTAAAGAGTATTATCCACCTCTTTTGTATCATCTTCTTTAGATAACTTGTATCTTGTGACCATTGTTATTCCAACAGGCTTGGAATCTTCCATACCAAATGTTTTGAGGATCTCTTTGATATACTTAGCTTGTGTAATCTAGATCCCTTCTACAACTTGTTGTATCTGTAGTCCTAGAAAGAACTTAATCTCTCCAATCATAGATATTTCAAACTCTTTTCTCATTTCATCAGCAAATGCCTTACATAAGGTGTTATTGCCTCCAAAAATAATATCATCAACAAAAATTTCAGCAATTAAAACCTCGTTGTCACTATCACACTTCAAGTTAACATTATTGTCATCACTTGTTCTTTGAAATCTTATTTTGATTAGATAAGAGTGCAACCTCATACTATTCTTGGGGTGCTTACTTCAAACCATAAAGAGCTTTATGTAATTTACATACCTTGTTCTTTTTTGTGCTCTCAATGAATCCTTTAGGGTATTCAATGTAAACTTCTTCTTCTTTTAGTATCCCATTTAGAAAAACATATTTGACATCCATTTGATAAACTTTGAATCCTTTGTGAGAAACATAAGCTAAAAGTATTCTAACTCCTTCCAATCTAGAAATAAGTGCAAAAGTATCACCATAATATATGCCTTCTTCTTGTGCATAACCTTTGCAAAACAATCTATCTCTATTTCTGATAACTTCACCATCCTCATTTAGCTTGTTTCTAAAAATCCATTTAGTACCAATAACATTGTTATCCTTTGGCCTAGGTACTAAAGACCATGTATTGTTCTTTTCTATCTGATCAAAATATTCTTTCATTGCTTTCATCCAATCTTCATCATCTAGTGCATCTTTAACTTTCTTTGGCTTAAATGAATATATTAAACATGTGTTATCTCTTACCTTGTTTCTAGTCATCACTCTAGCATCTTTATTTCCAATAATCTTACTCGGGGAGTGGTGCCTTCTCACATATTTTGCTAAAATTGGCTCGGTAGGTCTCAGTCTTTCATCCTCATCATTCAGTTGTAGATCAATCTATTCATATTCCTCCTTGGTAGGTTATCTCAGTAAGGTGTCAAGAACATTAGGTTGTACATATACAAACTTATCATAGTCTTCAGGTTCCTTTTTTATTTCTTCATCACTCTTTTCTGCAAACTCATCAATTCTCACATTTGCACTTTCCACGATTTTGTTAGTAACTTTATTCAAACACTTATAGGCTTTACTTATTATAGAATATCCTAAGAATATTCCTTCATCCCCTTTAGAAACAAACTTTCCTTCTCTATAATCTTTCAATATATAACATCTACTTCCAAAAACTTTGAAATAACTCACATTAGGTTTGTGATCATACCATATTTCTTAAGGTGTCCTATTGGTACCTTTTTTCATTTGTACTTGGTTCAATGTGTAAATAGTTGTATTGACTACTTCTCTCTAGAAGTTTTGTGAAATACCTTTCTTAATCATTAGTTTCCTAGCACAATCAACAATAGATCTATTTATTCTCTCAGAAATACCATTCTATTGTGGTGTCCTCGGTGCTGACATATGTCTCTTAATTTCATTTTCATTATAAAACAATGTAAACTCATTAGATGTAAACTCACCTCCTCTATCAGATCTCAAAAATTTCAGTTTTCTTCCAGTTTCTTTCTCAACTCGGGCCTTATACCACTTAAACATTTGAAATGTATCATATTTTTCTTTTAAAAACATTATAGACATCATTCTAGAATAATCATCCACAAAGAGAATAATTTTTTTGTCTCCATAGTAACTTTGAGTTCTCATGGGTCCATGTAAATTAGTATGAACTAAATCCAAAATTCCTTGTGTAATATAACTTTAGCTTGAAAAACCAGATTTAGTCATCTTACCCATTTGACATTCTCTACACATAGCATTCTCAAATTTCTCTAATCTCGGTAATCCTCTTACTCTATTCTTTTTACTCACTTTGATCAAGTTGTCAAAATTAACATGACAAAGCCTTTCATGCCATAGCTAGACATCCTCAACTTTAACATACAAGCAACTCTTCATAGAAGTAACAAGATAAAATAAATTACCTTTATATTGCTCTCCAGTAGAAATCAGATTTTCCTTCTTATCAAAAACTTTCACTCTTCCATGTTGAAATTCCAGTCGGTGACCTGTGTTATTTAACTATGCAACACTTAACACATTATACTTTAATCCTTCAACACAAAAAACATCATCACATCTTGTGTTGTTCACTATAATTATAGAACATTTTCCTTTCATAGGGTATGGAGCATCATTACCAAATCTAAAATATCCTTCATCATTCTTTTCCAAGGAAATAAACTTAACTATGTCACCAGTCATGTGATGTGAACAACCACTATCTATAATCCATATTTCATTCTTACTTACTTGTGATATTAGGGCTCTTGGTTATTCTTCATCAGATTTTTCTTTAACAGAAACATAAACAACTTCTTTTTAGGGTATGTGTAGGATCATGGTATGCCAAAAAGTGGCGATGTGAAAAAGAAGTCCTGATTGGTAGACTGATTAAAAAATAGCTATAACTTTTAGATGGTACATCATTTTTTAAATCTGAAATATGTGTCACACTCTATGCTTCTCCTACTACAAGAAAAAAAAGAAAAAAAAAATCAATTTGATGAAGTTTAGACGAAGTTAAGGTGGTCAGACACGAGACTTTTTATATTCTGGAAAAGTTGTAGAAGAAAAATCACAATTAATTATTTACTTGGAAAAAAATTACAAAAAATATGCATCACACCCAGACATTAATCTACTATTTATATCTAGAATCTAGTAAAAAAATATTATCATTTGATTGTGTTTAAGGTGGTAAGACATACGCCTACTTCTTATCTTTTTAGTCCTGATTGATAGACTGATTGAAAAATAACTATAACTTTCAAACGGTATAACATTTTTGAAATCCAAAACATGAGACACATTCTATGCTTTTCCTGCTACAATTAAAAACAAAAAAAAATTCAATTTGATGAATTTTAGACTAAGTTAAGGTGGTCAGACACGAGATTTTTTATATTCTGGAAAAGTTGTAGTAGAAAAATCATAATTAATTATTTAAGTGGAAAAAAATTATAGAAAAATATGCGTCACATCCAAACATGAGTCTACTACTTATATCTAGAATCTTGTAAAAAAATATTATTATTTGATTGTGTTTAAGGTGGTCAGACATACACCTTCTTCTTATCTTTTTCCTAAAATTTTCATACTACTGCATTGAAATTTGAAATTTCACCATGTAGAATATTTTTTTTTTATAAGAAGGTATAGTAGCTTAGAAACTAGATTCAATTTTCTACAGATTCTCTTCTTACACATTTTTGATATAATATTGATAACTTGTCCAAATTTTTACATCAACTTTCCAAACCCTGATTTTCTGAATTTTCATTGCCACTTAAAGCCTAGTTTGGCATACCATGATCCTGCACATACCCTTTACTCACTATCATTTGAATCATCATCACTTAAATATTCATTAGCAATATGACAATATTTCTTACCTTTATTTTTGTAGTCTCTGAATCTCTTGAATCTATTTTCTCTTTTGTCCTTATCTTTTTTATCATTCTTCTCCTCGTTATCTTTCTCAGGGCAACTAGATGTAAAATGACCAATCTTGTTATAGTTAAAAAATATTGTTATCCTTCTATCAAACAAAGCTTCAAACTCTCTATCATTCTCTTCATCTGCAACATATAATTCTTCCAAACCACTCTGACAGCTATAAAATATCTCACTAGCACTGCTCAAATATAAATCACTAGGTCTAGAATCCTTAGATCTTCCTATCTTCAAAGATGACTTAAATGCAGACTCAATCTTAGATGTAGCAAGAAAACTATTATCAAAATTATTAATGTCAAATGCAACCATCTTACCAATAGTAGCATCAAGAGAAACATTCATCTGAGGAATCGATCTCAACTCTTGTATAGAAGATACTTGAATAGCATAACTTGGTAGCAGGGTTAGATTGATATTTTTCTTGTAACATATTCCTATGTTATGGCTCCAACATCTCCTCTGATATAATATATAATCTCCTTAAGTCTTGTGTTGTATTGTATTATGTATTCTCCATCTTTCATTATCATCAAATCAAATCTGTCTCTCAGACTTTCTTCTTTTTCATTATGAACATGCTGATCTCTACCATAGGTAAAAATAAGTTTATCTCGCATCTTTAGATCTTGACTCAAGTTCTTTTAAACTTAACACTTCAGAGAACCAGCACTTTGATACCAATTTGTGTTCCCACTGAGAGGGGGTGAATCAGACCAATTCAAACTTAAACACTTAAAACTCGACTCTCTAATTCACTTGGTAACACTAAATATAGTGATAACAGATTCACCAAATGAATTAATAACTTAAAAAACCATGCATCTCATAATATGCAAATCAATCATTCAAACTCAGCAATCACAGATTTAACTCATTTGAAACCAAATTTAATGAAGAAACCCAATATAGGAAAAACCTCTATGGGAATTATGAACCATAATAAAAAATGTAACTTTCTGAAGTACGCTCGGTTAATAACTTATCATGTTGAAGATTACAAACATATTTTCTAAATGTGACCCTACTAAGGGATTTCCCTTAGATCAGTTAAGATCTTCACCTTGTTAGGAGTGGCCTTGCTAGAGGACCTTAAACACTCTTTTGGAATGTCACCTGCATCTAGGATTTACAAATAGGACTGTTAAATCCACCTGGTTAAGAGATTTTCTCTATTACAAATTCTAATAAGCAATAGTAAAAATTTTATCTATAAATATAGAAACTACATTTTTCTTATGTCAGATCCTTTATTATCACATGAATACTAGCATCACATACTCCATTTGTCTCTTTTTTAGACTGTAAATTCTTCTCTATTCTACTCGGTAACTCCACTCT
This sequence comes from Thuja plicata, assembly GCA_018584345.1. Taxonomy (NCBI): domain Eukaryota; kingdom Viridiplantae; phylum Streptophyta; class Pinopsida; order Cupressales; family Cupressaceae; genus Thuja; species Thuja plicata. Next base: position 1,560,455 of record MU224613.1, read on the forward strand.
TCAGCTTCTTCTACTTCTTAATTCAATTCACTAGCATCATAATCCCTGTTAGTTTCTCATTATTTATATAGACATAGTTTTTCCTCTGAATCTCCATGCTTAGTTTTTCCATCATTTGCACTCATTCATTTGATCATCTTCTTCATAAATATTGACTCCGTAAACCATTTCACTTATACCTCGTAACTTGAACTTTTATCAAAACTCTCACAAGCAGGTTTAACCACTTGATCTTCACCTTAGACCTTCTTAATGAATTTTATCACTCGTTGATCTTCTAACAAACTTCCTTTAATTCTTATCTCCATCTAGATTATCATAGCCTTGTATTAAATTCAATCTTATCAACATTTATAATCAATATCCTATACTCGGTAAATTTCTTTGCAACTTGGTAACTAACTTTATTCACTACTCATTTCTCGGTGCTTGGTAACTGAAAATCAATTAACACAACTCTATACCGACTGACTCAATCTAGCTCGATAGAGTAACTCTTTTCATTCATTACGTAACTCTTTGCAATTTCTGACTTAATCAATCAAGTGTACCGACTTGATAACATCAAATATATAGTAGCAAACAACTATATCAAAATCACTTCATCATTTTCTGATCTGTATATGTCACCCCTTTAACTTTTCCTTCGTATGATATGGTAACTCAATAAAAATTAGTAAATCAATTTCTTGACATCAATAAAAAAATAATAACTGATCTAACCATTTCTACAAGCATTTATACTCATTATCACTTAGTCTTCATCATATCCATAAGTTAATAAAAAAAAAAAAGATAAGTAGCTTATAGTCTCATCCAATTATATAACTATAAAAACAAGAAAAATGTCAAGATGTGACAAGATGGATGATTTTGTTTTTACTTTTGACAAATCCTTGGAATAGACCCAATAAATGCCAGTAAAAAAGTGGATCATTATTTTTTGAAGATATGAAATAAGAATAAAAATAGGTAGCAAATGTTTTTTTATGTCACTAGATATTTACATTCTAGCTCCTAATTATTTTTTCATACTAAAAATATATTCATTAAAAATGAAGAGATTTAGTTTATAGAAGTGTTAGGATTAGGTAATACTGAGAGGGGGGGTGAATCACAATTACAACACTTAAAATAAACTTTGAACCAATTCAACATAAACCATAAGCATACTGCTATCAAAGAAACATAAACAAATAACACAGTACACATAACACCATTATATTTTGTCAAGGAAACCCTGGCCAAGGGAAAACCCTGATGGGGATGATACCCACAAGCATGCAATAAAGTATAGTGTCCATGTTAGGAGACCTAGCCCTGTTAGGATCTGAATATTACAGAGTATAATTCCTTCTTAGAGGAATAAAAACCTTGTTAGAGGTATACAACATCCTATTAGGGGACAATTGAGCATACAACTCTTACAATATACTTCTTTTGCAAAGTGTTCTCAGTAATGAACAAAACAAGCATTAACAATGCTTTAGATAGTTCATGTTTATAGCTCTTTAATAATGTCTATCATCCTTTGCTCTGCCATTCATATCTCCCAAAACCATATCATACATCTCATACTTCACTCTACAAAATATCTTCATATATATCTTCACATATATATATATATATATATATATATATATATATATATATATATATATTTNATATATATATATATATATATATATATATATATATATATATATATATCATTTTCCAAGTCGGCTCTCTTAGCTAAATATTACATAGTCGGCTCTCAATACAAAATACATTTGATAAAGAAAATATCAAATACATAGTTGGCACTCTAACATAATCAAAATATAGATTATCAACAAACATAGTCTATCTTAGCTTGCTAGGAGTCCATGTCATACTCCGCAAATCATTGCTTCAGTCCAACTGCTTTGTATCACTATTTTTCTATTGTCGCATGTCTTTATTTCATTGTAACTCTCTATAAACTTTACCAAAATGAAATCAATATTAGATGGTCATAAATACTCCATAGTATCTCCCTCTAAGATCGCATATCATAACTCATCGATCTCGATCTTTGATACCCAAAATACCTCTATATTTCTTCTCTATACTTAGTCGATCTCAGAATAGAATTACCAAAACTTAACTCCAGAACAATCGATCAATATGCCAGATGTTTTTCCATAAATAACAACCAAAAATTGAATCATAACACACAAAATTGATCACTTTCCAACAATCTCTCCCTTTGGCATTGATGGCAACACTTAACAAAAAAATGACTAAGTGTTCCAACAAAACAAAAAATGTCTCTTCTTCTTCCTCCTCTAATTTTTTTTTCTCTTCTCCCTTATACATTATCTTCTCCTCTTCTCCCTTATTCATTTTTTTCTTCTCTCTTCTCCCCCTTTGACAACAATGACAAAGGTGCATAAAAAGTAATAAAATTAGTGTTTTCTTACCAATTTCAGAATATATTGAAAGGAATCTTCCAAGATCTTCACTTTTGTACTCCATGACTTAATAAATAGTTGAATAACATGAATTGGTCCATTCAATGCAAATGATGATGTCTTTTCTTATTTCAACTCTATTTTCATAGAGTTAGCCAATGATTCTACAGTTTTATCCATGTCAGATAAGTGAGCTTCAATAATTGATAGCTTAGGAGTGATTAAACTCTTCATCAAACCAAACCTTGTCATGACTCTCCCTTTCTCAATATCCAATAGATTTAGTTTAGCCAAAATTCTTATTACTTCTTTGTCCAACTCCATCTTTGTCCAACTCCATTACATATTGTGAAGAGGTATCACAACTATCCATCATACTGTTCAAGGTTTCCCTGTCCTTGGCAATAATGTCTTCAATGGTTTGAACATGCCTGATAGGATTCATGGAATAACTAAATAGTTTTCTGCCATGTGCAACACAACTCTTAGCATTTGTTGTACTCATTCCTAGAATGCCCAAGTCCCATGAGATAGACTAGAAAACTTAAAATTGTTTCTTCTCTGATTATTTATTCTATGCCTTTCCTTCTGAAATCTTTACCAAGTTCTCATAATGACCATCAAACTCATCAAGTGCCATCTTCAAGTTTTCTATATAATCTCTTGTTTTGAAAACAATAGGTACTGGAAGCAATTTTTTTAAAGTATTGATTTCTCTATTCATTACCTTAGTCTTCTTGTCACTCTTCTTCTCCAATCTCTTATTTTCTTTAGTAAGTGCAGTGAAAGCTAAGCTCACCAGCTCATCCTCATCCATATGATCAACATCAACATCTATAGGTTTTTCTTTCCTTGCCAACAATAAGATAGAAGATGTGTTTACCTCAGTTTTGATTTCATCATTTTCTTCTTCTCCTTTCTGCTCAATTTATTTCTGTACTTCCTCTCTCTGTTCTTCCTCTTTGCATTCTCTATCCTCCTATTTTTCATTCTCTACCATAATCCTCACTAACCTTTCATTAGTCCTTAATAATGGTTTCAGTTCTTTGAATATTCTATCTCTCTCTTGTATAGATATCACAGGTAGCATCTTGTCAAACACTTGATTTTTTATAGTCTCATCTTCAATATGTGCTAGTTGTTTCCTTATCTATAATCTCCCATACAACTCTTCAGGTATACTTTCCTCAATCTCCAAAAAATAATTAAATGATTTACTACAATATCTTCAATCTTGATTTTTTCAGTTTCTTCATACCTGTCATAATATTTGTCTATTGTAACCAGCTTTCCCTGCTCAATTTCTCTCTTCTCAATCATTGACAAGTCAAGTTTCCATATAGGTCTATCACTTTCAGCTTTCTTCTCTTCTCTCTTAGTCCTATGTTCTTTAGGTGGTGATTTCTATTTGGTGGATCTAGTGCTCACTCTTGGAACCAATTTTACTTCATGCAAGGTTTGTTGTGATGAAGAAGGGGTGTCTACATTAATGATTTTAGTAGGTGCAGTAGTTGTCATCACAAATTTAGGATGTGGAAGGGATGAAGTACTAGCACTTTCTAATCCATAAGATCACTCTGCCAGTTTCCTCTTTACTTCCCTAAAATCTTGCTCAGTCAGTCCTACCTTAACTCCGCATTCATGAATAATTTTTTCAACTCTTCTTTTCCTCGATCCTCTGGTCTGTTCTTCTCTTACCTCAGCTGATTTTTCTTCATAATTAACCCATCTTTTCTCAGATGTATCTATCTTAGATGCTAAAACATGTTCGATCTGCATGGTCAGTACTTCTGAACTTACTTCATATCCCATAGGATAACACCATTTCTTTATTGGAACAACTTCCTCAAAGCATACACAATTGGTTTCAACCATGAAACAGATTGTATCCTTATATTTCTCAACTAAATCTTCAAGAATCCCGTATCTTTCTTTCATTTTCCTTAGAATATTTTTGATCATCCCAAATAGTTCTCCATCAACCCATGTGTTATTTTGTCTTTGATAACACTGTTAAATCTGAATACCGATAGGTATCCCTATTCTCCAACCATTAGGGTGCATTCCAGGAAATTTGTGCTCAATGTGTATGTACATATGCATTAGCAGTGAACCAAATCTGAAGGCTGTAGATTTTTCTTTCTTTATCAGCTTCACATTTTCCAAAAACTGTTGTACCAACACTTCACATAGATTATACTTTGTGTTTTATGTCACCATTTTTTAGGCCATCATAATAACTCCAGTAGATACAAAATTAGGTCTACTACTATAGTAGAATTTGTAACTGAGTATCATAGTAATTAGTGTCACATCTTGCTGAAAGATGTCATTCATTGTCATGGCTTGCCTATCCCATTTTGAATGTGTTAAGGTTTCAAATTTCTTCTTAACATGCTTCTCTGCTACAAGAATGATTCCAGTATTGTCCAATCCAGTAATCTCATGTATCAATTTACTACATATCTTCACAGGTTGTTAGCCTATCCAAATAAACTGATCATGTACTCTACTCAACAATATCTTAAACCATTCTTATTCACTGAATTTGTATAAATCTAGAATCTTCATAATATTTATCTCATTAACATGTTTGTATTCATCTCTCATTATTCCATTACCATTCATGTACTCCATTTCAGTAGAAATGTCATGAATACCCAGTATGTCATACTTGCAATGAATGTATTCCCTAATGTCTTCTACATGCAAGACATCATGAGGTGTCTGAGAAAATGCTCCTTCGGGGTCTTCTTCACGGGATTTGAAAGGATGTTTCTTGAATTTATACCTAGGTCTATCCACAACATCAAATATCATGGGTGCATCCATAGTTTCTGTATAAGTAGATGATGTAAATACATTTTACACATTGAATTCTGAATATTCACTTCGATCGATCATGCAAGGTAATTTCTAGATGATCTGAATCTCTTTTCTCTCTAATCTCCTTAGGTCACTCTTCATCAAATGGTAAGGAAATAGATAATCATTAGGTGCTTTATACAATGTTAAGTCATTAAAATCTCACATTACCCAATGTTGTCTAGTCGGCTATAAATCTTGTGATCAAAATACATACATCGTTTGATGTTGCAATCTCAAATATATGTTCCATGATGTTGGCCATGATCACCATTAAGCTCACTAGGGCTCAATCCACATAATAAGGGGCAATATATATTATGATATCTTTATCCAATGCTCCCTCTAAGACCATGATTGGCCAATTAGGTCGATTTATCTTTGTTAACATCAGCCAAAGATCCAGTAGCATCTATTGTCTCTCCTTGAACCAATATATCACTTGTCTCCTTAATCTTCCATATCTTTCCACTGTTATTTTCTTCTGCTTTCTTGAAACAATTGTCAATTCTTTAAATCTGCAACTCTTTTTCCAATATCTTTTCCATTCTTCTGTGTATTCATAGGAGGAGGTAATCTTTTGTGGTTTACTCCATTATACTTACAAAAATTTTCTATATGACCTAGATTGTTGCATTTGTAACATATAGGAGGTCTTATGTCCTAATTTACTTATAGCTTACAAAACTTTACAATGTGTCCAATGTTATTACATCTGTAGCATGTAGGTTTCACAGTATGTTCTCCTTTATTTTCTTGTCTATATCCAGATTTATTGAGTTTCCTGCATTCTTCCTTCTTGTGTACATATGAATTACAGTTAAAACAATAACCAGAAAAATTCTTAAAGGGGACATTACCACTGCAGTCTCTTTTCATGTGTCCAAACTTATTACAACCAAAGCACCTACCTCTGAAATGTCTGATCTGCTCTTTAGGTTCTTCAAAAATAGGTTTTTCTACTTAAATATTCCCATTTGGTTTATCTTCATGATTCTTTGAGCATTCAGCTTCATTGAAGCCAATACCAGTCATATCACCTTTAGGTTTCTATCTATCTCTTTGTTCATTGATCAAATCACTGCTAGAGTGAATTTTCTCAATATGTTTGCTTCAACAAGTTCACATTTTATGATCTGATTGTATTTCTCCAATTCTAGATACTTTTTTCTATAGTGGTCAGCCTCATTATTCATTTGTTCCATCAAAACATTTTCACTATTCAAAGCTTGTTCAATCTTTTTTTTAGCATCTTTCTCTTGTTGAATTTATTTAGTCATTCCTTTGTTTTCAATCTTCAGAATGTCATTCTCTTTTTCAAGTTGCTTTATCTGATCTGAATTGTCATTTTCTGAGTCTTCTTTTATCTAAACCATAAGATCTTATCTTTGAATTCTTGAAAGTTCAAGTTTTTCTGTCAATTTCTTTATGAATTCATCTGCTTTCCTTAGATTGAATTTCAAGTCTTCATTCTCAGCTTTAACTTTATCAAGGTCTTCAAGTGCAGCTTCAAAATTCTCCTATAAATTATCTAAATCCATTATGATCTCCCTTAAGTTGTTAATCTTTCTCTCCAAGGGCCAAAATCTTTGATACCATTTTTTAGGATTAGGTGATACTGATAGGGGGGTTGAATCAGTATTACAACACTTAAAATAAACTTTGAACCAATTCAACATAAACCATAAGAATACTTCTATCAAAGAAACATAAAAAAATAACACAGTACACATAACACCATTATTTCTTGTCAAGGAAACCCTATCCAAGGGAAAACCCTGGTGGGGATGATACCCACAAGCATGCACTAAAGTATAGTGTCCCTGTTAGGAGACCTAGCCCTGTTAGGAGCTGAATATTACATAGTACAATTCATTTTTAGAGGAATAACAACCTTGTTAAAGGCATAAAACAACCTGTTAGGGACCAACTGAGCATACAACTCTTACAATATACTTCTGTTACAAAGTGTTCTCAGTAATGAACAAAACAAGCATCAACAATGCTTTAGATAGTTCCTATTTATAGCTCTTTAATGGTATTTGTCATCCTCTACTCTGTCATTCACATCTCCCAAAACCATATCATACATCTCATACTTCTCTCTACAAAATATCTTCATATATATATATATATATATATATATATATATATCATTTGCCAAGTCAGCTCTCTTAGCTAAATATTACATAGTCGACTCTCAATACAAAATACATTTGATAAAGAAAATATAAAATACATAGTTGGCTCTCTTACATAATCAAAATATATATTATCAACAAAAATAATCTATCTTATCTTGTCAGGAGTCTACATCATAATCCCCAAATCATCGCTTCAGCCCAACAACTCTGTATCATTGTTCTGCTACTGTCGCCTGTCTTTATTTCAATGTAACTCTCTGTAAACTTTACCAAAATGAAATCTATCTTAGATGAAGGTCATACATACTCCATAGTATCTCCCTCTAATCTCGTATTTCATAATGCGTCAATCTCAATCTTCAATACCCAAAATACCTATGTATTTTTTCTATGTACTTAGTCGATCTCAGAATAGAATTACCAAAACTTAACTCAAGATCAATCGATCAATATGCAAATGTGTTTCCATAAATGACAACCAAAAACTAGTGAATCATAAAAAACAAAATTGATCACTTGCCAACAATAAGGACTAACAATATGATAGGAGAGGTGACAAAGTGAACTACTAGAATCTGATATTTTTAGCGTGTTTACTTTTATAATGACCTAATGCTTGAATATTTAGACCCTCCTAGTCTCTCATGTTCAAAATTTAAAGGTTTTTGAACCAAAATTTCAATTAATAAAGATAGTAGAAGCCCAAGGATTCCCATTGATATGAATTATGGATCTAGTATCATAAGAGTTGGTGAGTGAGATTTCATTTCATCACTTTTATCCTTTCCTAGAATTTGATAGTTGGTTTGTGTTGGTAGGATTGGGTAAAATACCTTGGTAAATACCTTAAAAATGAGCATCAATATCTTCACTTGTTATAAAAAGAATTTTCTATAACCAATGTAGATAAATGATTTTGTTCTAGTTTTATCATTACACAATGATTACTTCCCTCTCAAAACTTGGATGTTTTATGTAGAAGTTGAAATCCTATGTGCTAACATGACTATATTCTTAACTTGTGATTATGTGTTTCTACTTTTCATACCCTATAAATAGTTTTGCATAGCTCATTTCACCCCCTAGGTTTCCATACCCTATAAATATTATATTGCATTCTCCTTTTAGCAATACAAATGTAATTTTTGGGTGATTTAGGTTATTTATATTTAGGAAATTTAGGAGTAGTATTCTTGAGTCTATTTCCCATCATATAAAGCACCAAGCTATTAAAAAAACTAGATATTTTCTACTTCTTACATATTGCAAATATATGTTGTAATCTCCAAACATATTAAATTAGTGTAGCTATATGAAATTTTCTATTTTACTAAGCTTACAAACTAAAATATTCATTTACCTATCCATACTACATTTCATAATCGTATCTACTATGCATCATCTTATTGGACTTTTTTTCTAACCCCTACAAGCTCATAACAAGCACTTAAAAAAATCAATGCATCAATGTAAAAAGGAATGAAAGTCACCCATTTGAATAATCATTAAGCATTTTAAATAGTTTAGGGAAGCATTAGTGATAAGCCAATGTCTTGAAAAGCTAAGATAATCTAACATGTTTTCAATTATTTTTGAAGGAAGGTATTGAAACATGTTTAAAAAATAATAAATGCAAATAAACATAAATTTTTTTAATATAGTAAAAAAAGAGGGTCTACCAATTCATGATGAAGAAATAAGATGTCTATACAAGACTCAAGTCAACATGTGAATGCTAAAAAAGGACACAATTAAACAAATGGATCATCTATGCAAAAAGTGTATATGAAAATGAAAGGTAGATAGAGTGTTTAATATTTTTCATAGCGTAAGAGGAAATCAAATTTCATGAGTTCATGAAGTTATTCTAGTACATGCTCTAGTAAAGTAGATTTATTTTATTGAAAATGTTGACAATATGTATGATGACATGTAACTGATTGAATGTTTGATAATGTTAACTTGAAGATAATGCAAGGCATTAAATTAGTTAATGTATTGTATTTTCATTGATGTCAACTTGATATCATCTGTATGGTCATGTACATAATGCCAAAGACTTCAGAAAAACAAAGGAACAAAGGTTATACTTTCAGCAATGCATAAAAGTCAAGTATTCGCTAAGGGACAAACAACACCGATAGAGTGCACACCGACAGACAGAGCAAAGAAGAATAGTCACAGTGATACCCAACGATTAGAAGTATAGTGTTGCCTGACGAAGCAAAACCACAGAATGCCCGACGAGAAAAGTTATAAGGTTGCCAGACGAGCTAAAGATAGTGTTTCTCAATGAGTAAAATTCCAATGATGCCTGACGGATGGAGATCACGAAGCTAACTGGAGTCTCACCGAAAAAATTGTCAGTTGTCACTGACAACTAACTGCAATGGTGACCAACGAAATAGAGAGTTTAGAAAATGACAAAATATCTAGCTGGCAAAGCTAAAAATAGACTTAACTAGTTGTCTACTTTGTTTTATTCATCCAAAGATAAGTGATTGATTTAAATATTTTTTGTACAGTTGGAAAGAAGATATCTATGAGACAAATTAGGAGTTATGCTTTAAATCTAATTGGCTAGATTTTTTTTCACGCCAAGAACCAAGAATCAAGAAACAATGAATATTATGTCTATATAAGAGACAATCTTAATTCATTTACAAGAGGGATTAAGGGGAGTGAATAAAAAGAGAATGCTGAAGAGAAACTAATGAAGAACAACTTCATGCAGTCCTAATCAAACAAGCTGAAGGAAGAGTTAAGTAATTCTACAGACATTGACGAACAGTGAGTACCACATCACAGAGAAGAAAGTATGGAGCACAAGGATTAATTGATACATTGGTCAGAGAGGTAATGTTCTTAAATAGATCTAGAAATTTGCAATTCAAAGTTGTAATATGAACAGGTCATAGTGTTTCAGTTCAACCATTGAAGAATCAAGTCTCTTAACCAAGCAAGAATTAAGAGTCTTCTATATATTGAGGTATATCTCAAGGAGTGCCAAAAAGGTTGATTCATGAAAGTAGCATTGGACCTGCCTGATACCTATTGAGAGTCTAGGAAGGAGACTGATTCAAGGATGGTAGCAATAGATGCCCGATACTAAGTGACAACCTCTATGTATAAAATACTCTAACAAGGTCACACTTAACAGTATCTTTGTAACCTTTAACAGGGTTGGCTCCTAACAGGGCTCACTTCAGAAGAGTGAACATTTGGGGTACCGGTCCCAGTGGTTTTTCCCTTAACAATATTTCCATGTTAAAAATTCATGTGTTATGTGTGTATGATTCATTTCTTTACTGTCTTGCATCTTACATAGCTAACTCTGGATTGATTAGTATACTCTACTTATCTACTGAGTTTCGGTAAATAGTTATACTACTTATTGGTAATCAAGAAAGAATAAGGATTGACAGAGAAAACCGACAGACAGTTAATCATTAGTAGTATTTCATGGCATGCATCTTGTAGGGTTCTGAGGTTTGTAGATTGGTGGTTATGTTTGAAGGATATATTTTGAGTCCAATGATGCATCCCCCCCCCCTCTCACTTATTACTAACAATTGGTATTAGAGCTTGTGTGCTTAGAAATGAAGGTTTCAAGACCTAAGTGAAAGATCACAAGATGAAAAGATGAGATGTTCCCAAGTTGAACAAAGACAACTTTTCTTCATGGCAAAGTAGGATAATACTCCACTTATCCGGTATTGGTAATGATGTTACTCAATTCCTAGATATTGAATATGTGTTTCCCACAGGAGTATTGACAGTAGATCAATTAAGAGAGAAGCATGAGCACAACTGCATGGTCATAGAGCTTTCTTCCTCACTCTCTGATGTTGAATTTGAAGATGTCAAAGATTGAAAAACTACAGAGAAGATGTGGGACAAATTGAAGCTTGTACATGGAGGTGATACAAATGTTCTGAGAGTCAAGGCAGTAAGCCTTAGAGGAAATTTTAATGATCTCATAATGAAAGAAGGAGAAAACATCACACAGTACAACTCAAGAATCAAAGAAGTAGTCAATGCTATACGAGGAGTTGGAGGTACACTTGAAGAGGAGACAGTGATAAGTAAAATATGAAGAACCTTACTATCTGTATATGCTATTAAAGTTTTTTTCATTCAATAAATGAGAGCAGTAGAAAAAAATATAGTTACTCTTGATAGTTTAATTGGTAGACTAATTTCATTTGAGATGAATAACTTTGATAATAGTGTCTTACCAAACTTAGAGTCTGCATTTAAATCTTCTATGAGAATAAGAAAATAAAGTCATAGACACACATCTAGAAGAGATAGTGAAAGTGAAAGTGAAGAAGAATATCTAGATAAAATAGAAGCACTTATGGCTAGAAGATTGCAAAGAGGCAAAGGTAAATACAAAGGCAAGTTACCACTTGTATGCTTTAATTGTAAAGAGATTGGACACTTTGCTACAAGATGTCATAACAGAAGAAAAGATGACAGAGTTAATGATAGATCTTTTGAGAAGAAATCTGACAGAGGTGATAACAAGGATTACAAGAGTTACCAACAATCAAAAAGAAGAGATACCCGAGACTACAAGGACAAATGAAAGAAAGCTAGCTACCTAGCTTCTTGTGAAGATGAAGATGCTGACACCAAACCTAATGAAGACATCAAGATGGTGTTTGTGGCTATGAAAGATTATTCAGATGAAGATGAAAGGTATGTAGAATCTGCACTCATATCTAAGGTTAGAAAGAATGACATCTGGATTATAGATAGTGGTTGCACTCACCACATGACCGGTGACAAAGAAAAGTTTAACACTTTTGAGTATTATAATGGTGGTACAGTAAGAATGGGTAATGATACACCTTGTCCAGTTGAAGGTAAAGGAACTATAATGTTGAATAACCTGATTAAATGTGAAAATGCTTATTGGGTAAAGGGATTGAATTATAATCTGTTGAGTGTTTCTCAGCTGAATAATTTAGGTCACAGAGTAGCATTTGAGAATAAGAAGGCAAAGATCTTCAATAAATCAGGAAGACTGATTGGTACTAGTGAACAAACTAAAGGTAACTTATTCTATCTGAATGATACTAACACTACTTCCTTAATGGATAGAAAGGAAGACATATGGTTGTGACACAAAATATTGTGTCATGTGAATTTTAAAAATGTGATGAAAATAAGCAGAAGGAGAAATGTAAGAGGCTTACCGATGATGTCAAAGCCCGACAACATCATGTGCAAGAATTGTCAAAAAGGTAAGATGAAAAAGTCTAGTTTCAAAAGTAAAACCCATACATCTAATGATATTCTAGAATTATTCCATACTGATCTATGTGGACCAATGAGGACAAAGAGTTATTATGGAGATAGATATTTTATTCTCTTTTTTGATGATTACTCTAGAATGATGATAGTTATGTTTCTAAAAGATAAATCTGAAGCATTCAAGATGTTTAAATGGTATAAGGCTATGGCAGAGAAACAAATTGGTAAGGATATAAAATTTTTGAGATCAGATAGAGGAGGAGAGTTTATATCAGATGAATTCACTAATTTTTGTAATGAGCATGGTATAAAAAGACAGGTTTCTACACCAAGAACACCACAACAAAATGGGATTGTTGAAAGAAGGAACAGATCAATAGTTGATTGTGCTAGAACACTAATGATAGAGAAAGGTATCACCCAAATCTCTTGGAGGGAAGCTATCAGTAATATTGTCTATGCATTAAACAGAGTACAATTAAAGAAGGACACAAAGAAGACACCCTATGAGCTATGGTATGGTAAAACACCCAATATAAGTTACTTCAAGATCTTTGGTAGTCAATGTTGTGTCTTAAAGGATGATAGAAATGGAAATCTTGATGCCAAGAGTGATGAAGGTATCTCTCTAGGGTATTCCACCAAGATCAAGGCTTATTAATGTCTTATCAAGGCTTCTAACAAAATTGTTGAAAGTGCAAATGTAAAGATAGATGAATTTACAAAAAAGAATGAGCTTGAAAGCACAAAAGAACCAAAGGACTACAACAAGTTTGTATACTGTGAAGAATGCAACACTCTGCCTAAGAAACAGTGCTTAATTCAAGAACAAAATAATGTTGGAACCGATGGTCAGCCTGCAAATACCGATGGTCAGGATATTAATCAAAATAATGTGCAAGGTGATGAAGAATAGAATGAAGGACAAAATGATGATCAAGATGATAGACAAAGAGCTAAACCAGTTCTTTCCAGATATGTAAGAAGAAACCATCTAGAGATCCAGATCATAGGAGATAAGAAAGCTGGTACAAGAATAAGAAGTAAGTCTTTAAACTCAAATTGTTTAATTTGTGAGTTTGAACCAAAATTTGTCAATGCTGCACTTGATAATGAAGAATGGATAAGTACTATGAATGATAAGATTGAGCAGATTGAGAAGAACAAGACATGGTCACTTGTGCCAAGACCAAATGACAAGAATGTCATCGGTACTAAATGGATATTCAGGAATAAGCTGAATGAGAAGGGAGAAGTCACAAGAAACAAAACAAGACTAGTATGCAAGGGGTATGCACAAGAGGAAGGTATTGACTATGGAGAGACCTTTGCACCTGTTTCTAGGCTAGAAGGTGTAAGAATACTACTTGCTTATGCTTCTTATAAAGGATTCAAGGTATATCGAATGGATGTCAAGTCTACATTCCTAAATGGAATAATTGAAGAAGAGGTATACATTCAGAAACCAGAAGGGTTTGTAGATCTAGAAAAGAGAAACATGGTATGTAGACTTCATAAAGCCTTGTATAGATTAAAACAAGCTCCTAGAGCCTGGTATGAACAACTTCATTCCTATCTTTATTTAAAGGAAGATACTGATGCTAACACTTTGATTGCTGAAATATTTGTTGATGACATCATATTTGGAGGCAATGATATGCTATGAAAATAATTTTCTAATGAGATGAGAAAAGAGTTTGAGATGTCTATGTTTGGAGAGATCAAGTTCTTTCTTGGTCTATAGATCATGCAACAATGTGTAGGTATTTCCATTACACAATCCAAATACATTAAAGAGGTCTTGAAAATATTCAAGATGGAAGACTCCAAACCAGTTGGAACACCGATGGCTACTGGATGTAAGTTGAAAAAGGAGGACAAGACAATAGAGGTAAATCAGACTTTGTAAAAGTCAATTATTGGAAAATTCATGTATGTTGTACACACTAGACCAGATATTGCATATGCAGTAGGAATAGTTGCAAGATTTTATGCTAACCCCAGGGAATCACATCTGACTACTGTGAAAAGAATCTTAAGATATCTGTAGAATACTAAGGAATATGGATTATAGTATAGAAGAGAAGGAAAATTTGAAATTAAGGTGTTTACCGACGTTGATTGGGCTGGAAATCTTGATGACCGGAAGAGCACAACTGGAGGAGCATTATTTATGGGTGACATACTTGTCACATGGATTAGCAAGAAGCAAGGACGCATCTCTTAGTCTACTATAGAAGTAGAGTATGTTGTTGTTGCTGCAAATTTCTCAAATATTGCATGGATCAAACAACTACTGGAAGGTATGCATATGAAGATCTTAGAACCGGTAGTTATCTATTGTGATAACACCAGTGCAATAAACATTTCCAAGAATCCATTCATCCATGTTAAGACTAAACACATTGCTATCAAGTATCATTATTTGAGAGAACAAGTTCAATCAAAGGAAGTGACACTTGAGTATGTGCAATCCAAAGAACAATTAGCTGGTATATTCACCAAGCCACTGCCAAAGGATACATTTGAGTACTTGAGAAAAAGACTAGGGGTCAAACCCTTGTCTACCAGTTAGTAAAATGACTGAAGGTTGCATTAGCCTAACATATTATCAGAATATCAGTAATGTTGATGCAAGCAAAGAGATGAACTTCAAGGCTACATCTATATACAGACAGGTATATATCTTCACCAAGCACTAGAGCATATTGCTGATGGATAAGGGAAATTCAAGGAATATATTATGGATGGAGATAAATGAGTGTTTGACATGAATGTCAGATATTTGTTTGGCATTTTTGTCAAAGGGAGAGAAATTATCCATATTATCAGATCTTCCTAGAAAGGGAAAGAGATTATCCACTATCACATTACTCCAACAGGGAGAGATTATATCCTTAGGGAGAGAAATTGTATGGAAAGATTATACAAAGGGAGAGTTGTTGACAAGAGAAAAAGACATCAAAAGAGAAGAATAGTCAAGGGAGAGAAATTGACACAAGGAGAGAACACAACACATCAGAAGACAGAGGACTGCAAGAATCAAATATAAGTTAAAATAGAGCTTACCAATGGTCAGACATTTATCAGTTATCAGAACAAAAAGATTGGTAGTTTGATGAATCTCAATTGTTGTATTTCATATTGTATTAGAAATAGTATAGTGTGATAATATAGTATGTTGCCATCAATGTCAAAGGGAGAGATTGATGACATGTAACTAATTGAATGTTTGATAATGTTAACTTGAAGATAATGCAAGGCATTAAATCAGTTAATGTATTGTATTTTCATTGATGTCAACTTGATATCATATGTACGGTTATGTACATAATGCCAAAGACTTCAAAAACCCAAAGAAACAAAGGTTATGCTTTCAGCAATGCATAAAAGTCAAGTATTCACTAAGTGAAAAACAACACTGACAGAGTGCACACCGATGGAAAAAGCAAAGAAGAACAGTCACAATGATACCTGACGATCAGAAGTATAGTGTTTCTCGATGAAGCAAAACCACAGGATGCCTGACAAGAAAAGTTAGAAGGTTGCCCGATGAGCTGAAGACAATGTTGCCCGATGAGTAAAATTCCAATGATGCCCAACAAAGAGAGATCATGAAGCTAACTGGAGTCTCACCAATAGAACTGTCAGTTTTCACCGACAACTAACTACAATGGTGACTAAAAGAATAGAGAGTTTAGAAAATGACAAAATATCTAGCTGGCAGAGCTAAAAATAAACTTAACTGGTTGTCTACTTTGTTTTATTCGACCAGAGATAAGTGATTGATTTAAAGATGATTTGTACAGTTGGAAAGAAGATATCTATGAGACAAATCAGGAGTTATTCTTTAAATCTAATTTGTTGGATTGTTTTTCACACCAAGAACCAAGAATCAAGAAACAATGAATATTATGTCTATATAAGAGACAAGCTTAATTCATTTATGAGAGGGATTAAGGGGAGTGAATAAAAAGAGGATTCTGAAGAGAAACTAATGAAGAACAACTTCATGTAGTCCTGATCAAACAAGCTGAAGGAAGAGCTAAGTAATTCTTCAGACACCGACGAACAGTGAGCACAGCATCATAGAGCAGAAATTATGGAGTACAAGGATTAATTGATACATTGATCAGAGAGGTAATGTACTTAAATAGATCTGAAAATCTGCAATTCAAAGTTGCAATATGAATAGGTCATAGTGTTTTAGTTTAACCATTGAAGCATCAAATCTCTAAACTGAGAAGGACTTAAAAGTCTTCTATATATTGAGGTACATCTCAAGGAGTGCCAAAAAGGTTGATTCATGAAAGTAGCCTTGGACTTGCCTGATACCTATTAACAGTCTAAGAAGGAGGCTGATTCAAGGATGGTAGGAATAGATGCCCGATACTAAGTGACAACCTCTAAGTATAAAATCCTCTAACAAGGTCACACTTAACAGTGTGTTTGTAACCTTTAACAGGGTTGGCTCATAACAGGGCTCACTTTAGAAGAGTGAAAATTTGGGGTACCGGTCGTAGTGGTTTTTCCCTTAATAGGGTTTTCACATTAAAAATTCATGTTTTATGTGTGTATGATTCATTTCTTTACTGTCTTGCATCTTACATAGCTAACTCTGGATTGATCGGTATACTCTTCTTATTTACTGAGTTTCGGTAAATAGTTATACTGCTTATCGGTAATCAAGAAAGAATAAGGATTGATAGAGAAAACTAACAGACAGTTAATCATTAGTAGTATTTCATGGCATGCATCTTGTAGGAACATAATAATTTTAGGTTTATAGATTGGTGGTTAAGTTTGAAGGATATATTTTGAGGCCACTGATTCACCACCCCCCCTCTCAGTTATTACTAACAATGTATTAGTGTATCCAAGCACAGAATACTACTAGAGTGATCAAAGATGCACAAGAAGATCATAGGTGATGGATAATATTATAGGCATGTCACGAAATATTAGATAATCAAGCTTGATATTTTCCATACACTATTGTTAAAAAAGATTAAACTTTTGAATAATGGAACATACCTAGGATTAGGTGCATGCTTATACAAGGGAGATATTATTTGACCCATTTTAGTTGAATGTTAAGTCATTTATTGTAGAAGTAAATCATGCCAATACAAACAAGTATTTAAGTTAGATTTTCATTGTCCAATATCCAAACATGTATCTACTAGTGGCATGTACCTATTGTAGATGTCTATAAATTAATTAATTAAATCATCAATAAATTATTTATAATCATCTACCTATTTAATTTAATTAATTAAATAGCTTTCCCTTATAGTATTTAGATATAATTTAAATACTATCCCAATATATTTCAATTTAATACATTTGCCTCACAAAAACCCCTTTTAATAAATTCATATTTATTAAAAGTCCCTCACACTCCTAATTCTTCTAAAACTATGATTAATTTTAATATTAATTTAATCCCAACCTAGAAGCCTACCCTATTCCTACTTATCTCACTTGCTAAACCTGCCTTCTCACTTAACTATCCACTAATCACACTTAAAAGGTGATTCCTAACCTTTTTAGTGCTAATGGATTTCTCACACGTGTGAGAAACCCATCCCAAGAAAGCCACCCAACTTCCTTAAATGCAACCACCTTTTTGTCCCCCACACATTTCCCCAAGGTTTCTCACACGTGTGAGAAACCTTGAGCCTCATTATAGACACCTAAATTTGGTCAGTTGTATTTCAATCGATTAGAAGGCAATTTTATCAACTCAAAATGGATTAATTCAATCAAAAGAGACTAAATTTCATCAAATCAAAGGATCAATTAATAAATATATTGATTAATTAAATATAAGCCTAAAAGGGATAAATCTAAGCTATACAATTGATTTAATCAATTAATTGTATAGTTTTAAATCAAAATCAACCTATTCCTTACATGGCTAATTTAATTAATTAATTGAATTAATTAAATCCTTATTTATTTCAACAAAGGGGACAAGAATTTGAACAACCAATGAGAATCAAGGATTGAAAGCACATGGATCTCTCCAAACTTTGCAATCTTGATCACTCATTTTAATCGTTAAAATCCTCACAACTCAATTTGTCTCTTTGTCCCAACCTTTGAGACTGCCATTTAAATGGTCTCCCCATTTGAAACCATTTGAAAGGCTTTAACTCAACCTTGCTTTGATCATGAACAACTTAACTCTACCCCCTATGCTTGGGAAATCCTATAAATAGAAAGCATTTTTAGAGTATTTTGTATCCTAGACATTCATGAGAAATTACATCCTTACTATAGAGAAATTCATTGAGATCATAAGCATTTGAGAGCATAATTGAGCATAATTTGATAAATTGAGAGCATAATTGAATGAATTGAATTTTCAATTTGAGATTTGTGAGCTATATTAGGCATCATCTTACACAGATTCTCATTCTAGGACTATCACTTTTGGAGATTAAGGCTGAGAGCTCCAATAGCATGCTTAGATAGAGATCCATGGAATGTTAAATGCTAAATTTGTTAATTCTTAGATTAAATTGTATTATTGTTTCCATAGAATTGATAGATTTCACCTTAATTTCATGAAGGTATAGTTTCTATATACACAAATGGTGCCGACCGTTGGGCTTTAGGCCTCTAATCTCTATTTTTATTTATTTTTTACATATTTTGTGTGTTTCCTTGTCAATTTTGCAGGTTGCAGGCAAAGCGACATGTATGAGATAAATGTTCACACCTATGCACAACAAAGTAATGCCTAGAGAGATTCTTTCACCGCATGCAAACAGTGAAATCATGCCTTTGACTGTAAAGTCATGCGTACCAGCAGTGAAATCATGCTTACAAACTTTCTTCTACCGCATGCTATGTTTTCTCTCGCGTATTTTCTGATGCCTTCTCTCATCTTTGCATGTTATCTTGTGCTTGTAAATGCTTGAATTTGTGCTTAATGTCTTGTTAAATAATGCTTATAGTACTTCAAAGTTGCACATGGACAATAGTAAAGTTGTGCGTATAAGCAGTAAAGTTGCATGTATAAGCAGTAAAGTTGCACGTAGACAGTAGTAAAGTTACGCGTAGACAGCAATACAATTAGGCATATAAGATGTTAAATGACACTTATTGTTCTCTATATTTTCAAGTTACAGATTATTAAATTATGATAATTGATAGTCTAGATGTTTTATGTTTCTGTGGATGAACAAGCATCCTAAGCTCTAAAAACTAGAGAACAAAATCTGTAAGGAGAGCAAAGAGGTAAGGATTTTCAATAAACATGCAAAAGAGCTTCATAATTTATCTATTTTGGACAATTTAGAAAAGGAAGAAGCATTGTATGATCATTTTTTCAAAGTTACCCAAGCCTACAAAATTAAGTTTCCCTCATTGAATAAACAATAAATTTGATAAGATCTTTAAGTCACTTTTTGAAAAATTTAGGAAAGATCTTTGGATTTGTTGTTATTTCAATTGTCTTTTGGTTTTCCTTTAGTTTGGTGGATTTTTTGACTAACTCATTGGAGGAGAAGGAGAGGGAATGATCACCACTAGGTGAGTACACTCAAAAAAGAAAAAAAATCCTCAAAAATATGCCTAGCCTTTGCTAGCTTAGAAAGAGGTATTTTTAAAAAACAAGCTTGCTTTTACTTAAGTTGTGGTAATTTCAAAGTTCCAAATCTAGTAATTAAAGCCTATTACTGTTCACTCAAGGAAAACATTAGGTATACGCTCTCAACTTTTTGAATTTGATCAAAAAGTCAAAAGTGATGGAATTAAGTGATAGAAAGAAAGACGTTAATTGAACAAAACATTTCAATTTCTAAAAACCTCCTTATCAAGAGGTTAAAAGTTTACAACTTTGTGTTTGAAGTGTTTCGAGTTGGAAAAAGTAGTAGGGATGTTCTCTTCACTCTTTGAGTGAATCAAACTCCCCAACATGCTTGATTTGATTCATTATTACTTTTTATATGAACATGTTAGATCTTTAGAGGGCCTGCCTCTTGAGAATAGCCTTACGAGGATGGTCAGAGGGAATGACCCAAGTGGGATACAATCACTTTAACCTTACTATACATCCAACCCACTATAATATAAATGCATTCACCCGCAAAAGGATCAAATGACAAATAGGTGCTAAGAATATTCACCTCCTCTAGTAGTCCTTTGGGATTGCGCAAAATCATGTTTTTATGCATGTGGGAGGCCCTTGTCAAAAGGGTATAAGAGACTTTTCACTTGTTTGAATGGATTTAAATCTGTCAACCCTATTAAATTAGAAAGCATACCTTTTTAAAGTCATGTTTAAAAGCCAAAATTTACTTTAGGAAGCTTGCTTGGAAGATATTCTTGTTTTGACCTGTTACAATGTCCGAGAACATACACTTTTTGTTATTTAAGGTGTAGAAACAATTTTCTATATTTTGTGGTTGTTCCTAAAATTTTTAAACAAGAACATCCTAAAATCTGATCACAAAAACTTTAAACTTTTAAAATTCATCATAAATAGTGATAGATACCTTTTATCTAGTGAAGTTGTGCATACAAACATTCCTTTCACGTGTATCAAAATTTTTGTTGTGCTCGAAAAACTCAAGTTGCACTTACCAAATGTTAAGCTGTGCGTAGTCACTCTCCAAGTGACGTGTATAGATTTAAAGTTGCATGTGCTAACAACCAAATGTCACATACTATATCTTGAATTTGTGTGTAAGTGTTTTCTAGTAAGCGCGTAAACATTAGTGAAGTCTTGCATACCAATAAGAAAAATTGCATGTACAAACTGAGATAAAGGAACGGAGGGCATTTCCTGAGGGTTTGGAAGAATTTTAAAAACATATTTGAATACCCTTTTTGGAGTACTTTGTGTCCAGTCTATCAGATAGATCAAATTCCTTCAAATATCTATAATGATGAATCTATTTGAAAGACAAATCAATCCTATGGAAAATGAAGATCAAAATCATCATAGGCATCAAGATGAAGAAGTAACCGAAGACGAAGTTGAGGAGGCATCCAAAGATCACATATTCCTCAGAATCATGGAACAAATTTTAAAGAAGGATAAAGAATTATATTTCTTAATTTTTTCTTAATTAGGAGCTAAGTTTCCTCATAATTATGATATATCAACCTTAAAAAAGGATGAGGAAAAATAAAAGGATACATCATCTAACAAGCCATCATTAAAATCAATCTGTCCTTTTCTTTATGAACATGAGCCATCCATATCTTCATCTTCAAAAAAAAAGAAGCATTTAAGAAAAACAAACCCATCTTTGATCAAGAAAAACTTCATGAGCATCCTATCTTTGATCAAGAGAATGAAGAGAAAGATAATACTCCCAAGCAAGATCTAATGCACGAACCCCTATCTAGCAATGGTTCTTCTATAGCCTTTACTTCTTCACTCATTTATTCACATCTTAAAGAAGGAAATCTAACCAAAATTCCTTCATTGAATAAATAACATAATACTTTTCATGATAAATATGTCTATCCTAAAGGGCTGCCTCTAAAAGAAGCCCAAGCTAACTTACATCTTTTCGCAAATATTTTCCAAGCTTCAAAGATCCTAGACCATAAGATATCATGTGCTTCGATGCCTATTATACCCATTCAAAATGATCCCCCATCATTCTTCCAAGAATCCCCCATGCATATTCAAACTCATACCTTGTATTTAGAACTAGATCCATCTCAAGAGGATAATCCAAATTTTGAAGAAAAAATGTCAATAAAGATCAAGAGATTCCATACAATCTCCTCCCATATTTAATGAAGGTCCCATATCCATGGAATCTGATGATGATCCCCTTGCACCCTTTCATTTATTCCTAGATGATATCCTTCAAGTTCAATAACAAGGTATCCTTCCAAGCTCCATATCTTGTCCACTTCTCAAGCAAGATCAAGATATCCCTTCCACAATTTCCAATGAGCATATTGAAAATCAAGCAAAAAATACCATCTCTACACAATCGAAAAAAACTTGTCAAGATCAAATTATCCCATCATTTCCTTGTCATACTCCTCCATATTCACCTCAAGAAACCATCATTATTCCAAATCCCTTACATGATAATAAATCCCTTCAAGCTTCAATTGATCCTATCAGAGTTGTTCCTATGAAAGCTATTCATTAGCCTACTGGTATAAAGATAAATTTTAAAGATGATAACCTCGGAAATGCAGCTCATTCTAAAGATGTTGATATCCCTTTCACACCTTATCTCCCTTCATTCAAATGAAACCATATTCCTTGACCATCCTCCAAATCCATTTTGGGTTCCTATTTCCCAAAGCTAAAGTCTTCATACCTTCCATCCATATTGGGTCCCTATATTCCTTCATCAACCATTCCTTCCATCCCTAGTTCTTCATTCACTTACCCTACCATGTATCAAGATCAATGAAGACACACATACTTGAATAATGTTCAAACACCAATCCATATGAACCCTCCATATTATTCCCATTCACCCAAAATTCCCAAGTCTTTGGGAAGCAATTTGGATGTACAACATAAAAATCAGAGATCCAAGAATCCACATATGTATAAAGATCACCATATCCCATTTAATCGACATGTGAATATTAAAAAAATATATATATCAAAGAGACCACAAAGGTGGTGAACTAAAACTGATTGTATGTTTGAAATCATTGTTGATATTCAACCGAGTTGCATAAGTGATGATAAAAAATATCAGTTAATGTTTTGTCATTGATGTCAACTTATTTGAGTATTATTATGCTGAAAAAAATTTGTTATAAATTGAAGATCTAGAACAAACAATGTTTATGTGGTCATAAAATGAAGAGTTTTGTATACACCGAGAGATAGTGGACACCAAGTAAAACACAGTGTATACTGAGCACAATGATAACTGAACTAAGGATTTCCAACACAACACAGTTAATACTAAGACCGAGAAGTTAATTAAAATTGAGGCTGACTAAGATGCTGAGCTGGAAATTGATGATTTCAAGGTAAAAGATAAAATTGTTTATTTGATCAAATGGCTATAAAAATTCAATGAAGATCAGACGACAAAGATTGAAATGTGTTTTTAATACAACTGTCGTGGATGGATCAAGCGGGAAAATTAACTATGGAGATTAAGCGACAAGATCTGAAGGATGAAAATTAAATGAGACATGATGTCTATATAAGAGACAAGAGATTCATTTTGAATTACACCTTATGTGCATACATGTGATTTTATGCATGACTGATCAAACTGGTTAAAGACAGAACTGAGCATTTTCTGCTGACATAACCGAGTGACAAAGGAAAGAGAAGAACTGAAGTGAAAAAATTGATCAGAGGTATTATGTACTTAGCATAGATCTGAATATCTACAAAAAGGAGTTTTATTTGAATCAAATAATTACTATATCAATTTAACCATTGTTACAGATAAATCTCTTAACCGAGTAGGACAGTGAAAGTCTTTATTATAACATTCAGAGAATGTTGAGTGTTTTCTTGTTGACCCCATAGTGAATGAATGGTCAAGAGAGAACTATTAGTTTTAAATCCTCTAACCAGGTCACATTTAACAGTGTGCATTGTAACCTTTAATAGGGTTGTCTCTTCACCGATCTAACTTCATAAGAGTGAAATATTTTGGGTTACCGGTCCTAGGTGGTTTTCCCTTAGTAGGGTTTCCATGTTAAAAATATGTGTTAATGTGCATGAATGTTGTGGATTTTTATTTTACTTTACACTCTAT
Organism: Thuja plicata; assembly: GCA_018584345.1. Taxonomy (NCBI): domain Eukaryota; kingdom Viridiplantae; phylum Streptophyta; class Pinopsida; order Cupressales; family Cupressaceae; genus Thuja; species Thuja plicata. The sequence goes on from MU224613.1 coordinate 1,584,887, forward strand.
TTTGTTGACCTAGATCGGTAATCATAGTATTAATTTACTGATACTCGGTAAACACTATTGATGAAAGTTTGAGATTACAGAATACATTTTCACCGAGTTGAATATTATATTTGCATTTGTTTTGGTATACATCTAGAGAAATTTGGGACTGTAGGATAATTTTTGAGGAAACTAATTCTAACTAATTCACCCCCCTCCCCCCTCTCAGTTATTCTAACAATTGGTATCAGAGAAGATAGTTCTTATAAGAAATTTTTGAAGGACTTGAGCTAAAGATCACAAGATGTATAAGAGACACACACCTAAGATGAACAAGGATAACTTCTTGACATGGAAAATTAGATTGAGACTATACCTATCATGAATTGGAGACAACATTGCAGATTATCTAGATAATGAATTAATTCTACCTTTTGGACCTTTGATTGTTAATTAGATGAAAGAGAAACATGAACATAACCTTATAATGGTGGATATTGCTTCTTCACTTACAGATGTTGAATTTGAGGACATCAAGACATGTACAACTGCCAAGTAGATGTAGGACAAGATTACATTAGTGTATGGAGGTGATGTAAATTTACTAAGAGACAAAGTTGAAAGCCTTCGAGGAAAGTTTGATGACATCCGAATGAAGGAAGGAGAAAACATAACACAGTACAGTACTCGACTTAGAGAAGTGGTGAATGCTATTCAAGGATCTGGTGGAACCATTGATGAAGACACTATTGTGAGTAAGATTCTTAGAACTATATTGCAGGGGCTTTATTCTATAAGAGTCTTTGTAATACATGAAATTATAGAAGCACTTGGAAATAACATTACTCTTGATAGTCTTGTTGGAAGATTGATTTATTTTGAGCTGAATAACTTTTATAACAGCACTGTGCCATCTATGGAATTTGCATTTATTTCTACTTTGAAAATTGGTAAATCTAGTAGCAAACACATAATCATAAATAACAGTGACAGTGATAGTGATGACAAAAAACTTGATGAACTTCCAACTTTAATGGTTAGAATATTGCACAGAGGTAAAGGAAGATATAAAGGTAAACTACCTTTGATATTCTTTAATTGTAAAGAGATTGGTCATTTTGTTGCAAGATGCCTTAACAAAAAGAATAATGATAGAAATGATAGATCTAATGAAAAAAAGGATGACCAAGACTAGAGAAGAAACCGATAGTGTGATAGAAGAGATAACCAAGACTATAAAGATAAAGGTAAGAAAGCTTGTTACATTGTTGAAGATAAAGTTAATGACAATAGTTATGACAGTGATGAAGATATTGAGACAGTGTTTGTAGCTTTGAAAGATGATTCAGATGAAGATGAAAGGTATGTAGAAACATCACTTATTTACAAAGTTAGTAAACATTTTATTTGGGTTATTGATAGTGGATGTACACATCACATGACTGGTGATAAAGGAAAATTTGAATTTCTTGAACATTTGATGGAGGATCAGTTAGAATGGGAAATGACACACCCTGTCAAGTAAAAGGAAAAGGTACTATTATGATGAAGAATCAAATCAAATGTGAAAATACTTATTGGGTAAAAGGACTTAATTACAATTTGTTTAGTGTTTCATAGTTAAATAACACAGGTCACCGAGTTGCATTTGAAAACATAAAATCTAGAATCTATGATGGAAAAGGAAAATTGATCGGCTTTGGTGAACAATCTAAATGTAACCTATTCTATCTTGACACAGCTGAAACTACTTGCTTATTAGCAAATAATGAAGATATATAGTTATGAAATAAAATACTTTGTCATGTAAATTTTGACAACATGCTTAAGATTAGTAGAAAAAGAAAAGTTAGAGGCTTCCCGAGCTTAACTAAACTAGACCATGTAATGTGCAAAAATTGTCAAATGGGTAAGATGTCAAAATCTAGTTTCAAGAGAAAGAATTTTTCATCTAACGATATTTTGGAGTTAGCTCATACAGACCTATGTGGACCAATGAGAACATAGAGCTATTATGGGGACATATATTTTATTTTATTTGTTAATGACTACTCTAGGATGATGACTGTCATGTTCCTAAAAGAAAAATCGGAAGCAATTAAAATTTTTAAGTGGTACAAATCTAAAGTGGAAAAATAAAATGGTAGAGATATGAAGTGTTTGAGATATGATAGAGGAGGTGAATTTATTTTTGATGAGTTCAATAACTTTTGTAATGAGTATGGAATTAAGAGACATGTTTCTGCACTGAGGACACTACAGCAGAATGGAATTGTTGAAAGAATGAACAGATCAATTGTAGATTGTGCCAGAAAATTGATGATTGAGAAAGGAGTTACACAAACATACTAGAGAGAATTAGTAAGCACAGTTGTTTACACACTGAACCGAGTACAACTAAAGAAAGATTCAAACAAAACACCTTATGAGCTATGGTATGGGTATACACTGAATGTAAGTTATTTTAGAATATTTGGAAGTCATTTTTACATTATGAAAGATGAGAGAAATGGTAAATTTGATTCAAAAAGTGATGAAGGAATATTTCTTGGATATTCTACTAAGAGTAAAGCTTACAAATGTTTGAACAAGACAACTAACAAAATCATTGAGAGTGAAAATGTAAAATTTGATTAATTTTATGGGAAGAATGATGAGGACAACATGAAAGAACCTAAAGATTACAGTAAATTTGTTTACTAGGAAGAACCTAATACTATACTGATGCAGATGCCTAATGTTACCATGTAACAGGGTAATGCCACTAGGCAATAGGTAGCACAAACCGAGAATCAGGAAAATGTTAAAACTGAAGATCGTGAACCAGAAGACAATGAACATACAGAAGAAAAAATGAAGAATAGAGACTTGAACATGTACTTGATAAATATGTGAGAAGACGTCATCCACGAAATCAGCTTCTTGGAGATAAAGGAGTAGGCATGATGAAAAGAAGTAAGTTTAGAGATGATACTTGTTTAATTTGTGAATTTGAGCCTAAAAATATTAGAGATGCATTAGAAAATTAAGAATGGATTAATTCTATGAATGAGGAAATTGAGTAGACACTAATAAATAAGACATGGACATTAGTACCGAGACCGAGTGATAAAAATGTCATTGGAACCAAATGTATTTTCATAAATAAACTAAATGAAGATGGGAACGTAGCCATAAATATAGAAAGATTGGTTTGCAAAGGGTATGCACAAGAAGAGGGAATTGACTATGGAGAAACTTTTGCACCTGTTGCTAGACTTGAAGGAGTAAGAATAATACTTGCATACGTTGCATATAAAGTATTCAAAGTATATCAGACGTATGTGAAATCTGCATTTTTGAATGGAATACTAGAAGAAGAGGTATACATTGAACAACCTGAAGGATTTGTTGATCCTGATCAGACAAAAATGGTATGTAAGTTACACAAAGATTTATATGGACTGAAACAAGCACCAAGAGCATGGTATGAAAGATTGAATTCTTACCTTATAAGAATTGGATTTATTAGAACAAGTGAAAATAGCAATTTGTATTTAAAAGGATGAAATGATGATAAGACACTTATTGCTGAAATATTTTTTGATGATATCATATTTTGGGGTAATGAGAACTTATGCACTTTTTTTGCTAATGAATTGAGGAAAGAATTTGAGATTTCAATGTTTGGTGAGGGCAAAGTTTTTCTAGGATTACAGATTTTACAATAGGATGAAGGTATCTACATTACACACTCTAAGTACATCAAAGAAGTATTAAAGACATTCAGAATGGAAGAATCAAAACCAGTCGGAACACCAATGGTGACAAGATGCAAATTGACCAAAGAAGATAAGACACTTGAGGCAAATCAGACATTATACACATCTATGATTGGTAAATTGGCGTATGGTGTACACACAAGACCTGACATAGCACATGAAATTGGAATAGCTGCAATATTTTCTCCTAACCCCAAGGAATCATATATGACTTCTATAAAGAGGATATTTAGATATCTAAAGAACACTAAGGATTATGGCCTATGGTATAAAAGAGAAGGAAATTTCAAATTGAAATTTTATACTAATGAACAGATTGGGGTGGGATAATTGATGATAGAAAGAGCACTATTGGTGGAGCATTCTTTATTGGAGAAAGATTAGTCACATGGATAAGTAAGAAACAAGGATGCATATCTCAGTCAACTATAGAAGCAGAGTATGTTGTTGTTGCAAACTGTTTGAACATAGCATGGATAAAACAAGTGTTGAAAGGAATGAATGAAGAGATCACTGATCCAGTGATGATTTACTGTGATAATACAAGTGTAATAAATATTTCAAAGAATCTTGTGATGCATGCAAAGACAAAGCACATATCTATTAAATATCACTACTTGAGAGAACAAGTACAAGATAAAGAAGTAATACTGGAATATGTACAATCAAAAGAACAAATTGGAAACATATTCACAAAACCCTTGCCAAAGGATACATTTGAGTACTTGAGAGGTAGACTAGGGGTTTGTCCCTTGTCTATTGGAAACTAATTAAGCTGATTAGGAGGTTGCATCAACCTACATGAAATAAGAATATCAATCATGTTGATGTAGATTTGAACTGGACTGACATAGATATATCAGTACACTGTAAGGTACTTATTTTACTGCACCAAAAATTAGAGATATTTTATTTGGCTACTACAAAGCTGTATTTTCTTTTTGGCATTATTGTCAAAGGGAGAGATTTTTTATCGATGAAATATAAAGGGAAAGTATCTATCCACTAAAGTGAGAAAAGATAAAGGGAGAGACATATCTAATCTACAGAGAGATTCAATAACAGAAAGTCAAAACTGTAGGGAGAGTCTGCATGTTGAGCTTTTATATTGACATAGTTTATATTCAAGCTAGGGAGAGCTACAGAATTGTTGTGGTTATAGAGTAGATGTTTGGTATTTGTTGTATGGAATTTAATATTGAATATTTCATATTGTGTTTCCATCAATGCCAAAGGGAGAGATTGATGAACTACAACTGATTGTATGTTTGAAATCAATATTGTTGATATTAACTGAGTTGTAGAAGTGATGATAAAAATTACCAATTAATGTTTTTTCATTGATGTCAACTTATTTGAGTATTATTATGGTGAAAAACATTTGTTATGAATTGAAGATCTAGAACAAACAATGTTTATGTGGTCAAAAAATGAAGAGTTTTGTATACACCGAGAGACAGTGGACACTGACTAAAACACAGTGTATACCGAGCACAATGATAACTAAACTAGGGATTATTGACACAACACGATTAATACTAAGAATGAGCACTTAATTCAAATTTAGGCCGACTAAGATGTTGATCTGGAAATTGATGATTTCAAGGTAAAATATAAAGTTTATTATTTGATCAAACAACTATAAAAATTCAATGAAGATTGGACGACAAAGATTGAAATGTGTTTTTAATACAACTATCGAGGATGGATCAAGAGGGAAAATCAATGATGGAGATTAAGCGGAAAGATCTTAAGGATGAAAATTAAATGAGACATGATGTCTATATAAGAGACAAGAGATTCATTATGAATTACACCTGATGCACATACATTCAATTTTATGCATGACTGGTCAAACTAGTTAAAGATAGAATCGAGCATTTTCTATAGACATAACCGAGCGACAGAGGAAAGAGCAGAACCAAGCAGAACAAGTATGAAGTATGAGATGAATTGAAGTGAACAAATTGATCATAGGTATTATGTACTTAGCATACATCTAGGTATCTACAAAATAGAGTTGTATTTGAATCAGATCATTATTGTATCAATTTAACCATTATTACAGATAAATCTCTTAACCGAGTAGGACAGTGAAATTCTTTATTATAACATTCAGAGAATGTTGAGTGTTTTCTTGTTAAACTCATAGTGAATGCATGGTCAAGAGAGAACTTTAGTTTTAAATCCCCTGAATAGGTCACATTTGGCTCTTCACCAAGCTCACATCAAAAGAGTGAAATATTTTGGGTTACTGGTCCCAGGTGGTTTTTCCCTTAGCAGGGTTTCCACATTAAATATCTGTGTCAATTTTCATGAATGTTGTGGATTGTTATTTTACTTTAAACTCTATTTTATTGACCTAGATTGGTAATCACAGTATTAATTTACTGATACTCAGTAAACACTATTGATGAAATTTTGAGATTACAGAATACATTTTCACTGATTTGAATTTGTTTTGGTATACATCTGGAGAAATTTGGGACTGTAGGATAATTTGTGAGGAAACTGATTATAACTGATTCATCCCCCCCCCTTAGTTATTCTAACAAAATTTCCACCAAGTAAAGAGGAAAATCAAAGAAAATGTGGGTTCCTAAATCCCTCATTGCAGATATGCATTCAAAAGCATCACAAAAGAAAGAAAAATCAAAGACTATGTGGATTCCCAAGTAACTTTTGAAAGACTTTCACACAAAAGAAAAATAAAATTTGACATTCAAGCTTCCAAAGGCTTTCACTCCATCTCCTTCTAGACATTTTCCACTTTCCAAGTCTACTTTGGGTTCCTATATCCCAAAATCCACTATCTTAGATACATTCTCACCTCCTTCGTCCATTTTTCTTCCATCATTACACCACCCTTCAAAGTGTTTGTCAAATTTGATCTTGCCAACATTTCCATCCACAACATACATGCTTCTTATCCTCATATCCATTATCCAACACCTACTTTCCATCTTTCCTTCCCTCTTATCCAATCTATGGCATAAAACCTTCAACACCATCTACCCTTATCCTTCATATGTGTCCATTTTTAATACCTTATCAATATCTTTGAGCATCCTAGTCATATCCATGGTTTATTATAGAATATCTTTCAAAAGAGCATTGTCTAAAGATCCATATGTTGGGGAGATTTTGAAAAAAACACAAAAGGAAAAAAAAAAAAAAGGGAGAAAAAGTGCCTTGGGGAAAACCTGGTAAAACAGGCGCCTTGGTAGCAAAATTAAAGAGAAATAAATTCATCCTATGGTGAAAAAAACTTCTCGTGGCATCTTGGACAAGTACCATGATGAAAACCTGGCAAACAAGCGTCATGCGTAATTCATCTTTCTTGCACTATAAAATTTGGGGAAAGTTTCATCCATGGTATCTTCCATCCTTCATCTTCCTACCATTTATCTCACTCGCATCCATATTCCCTCTTTCACCTTTGATCTTGAAAATTTTGAACATATCCATGAGAATCAAGTATCTTGACATCTGTTATCCTTTCCATCAGCTTATTCACTTGTTGCATCCATGTTACCTTATCATGATCTTGCTTATCCCAAATATACCTTCATTATTCCTCGATAATATTTCCATAATCCTAAATCATCCCCTCATAGCCTTCATCCTATCCATATCTTATCCAAATTGATCCCTCTGTCTTGATCAAAATAAAGGACATAAAGTGCAAAAAAAATTGTTCTCAAAAACTTCTTGACATGTCCACTCTTTTGGACCACCCACTTTCATAACATTAGGTCATTATCCTATATTCTATCTATCACTGTGTCATTGGCTTCCATTTCTTATCCAAAACATGCTTCACATTGCTATATCCTTTTTCCTTAGCTTGGGTAATCTTGAGGAGATGGTCCTACGGGTCACATTACTACACATGTTTCATCCATCAGGCCTTTTGATTTTTAAATCCATCAGCTTTATCATCCATCTTTCATGTCCTATACCTTTCTAGACATTAGGGGAAAACCAATGTTATCTTGTTTGAGAGTTGGTAATCTCTAAAAATAAAAATTAAAATCAAAAAATCAAAAAATCTCTAAAAATTCAAAATAATCTAAAATTCTAAAAAATCCAAAAAATCCAAAAACACTAAAAAAATTTAAAATCCAAAAATCTTTTCATAAAGTATCTGAGATGCAACTTGCGTAAACTGAGCTTTTGTCATTGTTATCCTAATTTTTAGCATGCATCAAAATAATCATAAATAGGAAGAGATTGCATTTTTAGAGGTGTCCCATTAATATTATCCTCTAGGTATTATTAATCAACATTTTGTAATTACATTCATTTTCAGAAATTGTCATTTTGTACTCTAAGAGTTGATCACATTCTAGAATTTCTAAATTACAATTTGATCAATTATGTTGTGCATTCAAGCTGAATGTATTATACAAGTGTTATTTCATCTTTATTTTCATGTCAAAACAATAGTACATTGCAGAATAAAAGGCATAATTGAAAGTATGGAGTAGAGGTCCCATGCATTGCCTTGTGGTTGGTTTCTTGATGCTTGCATATTAGGTCTCCATTGCTGGTTGCATATCAGGTCCTAGGTCTTCATAGTCCATCTTCATCTGCATATAGGTCTTTTAGGGTTTACCTGCATCATAAGAAAAAATGGGGTGTTAGATCCAGTTGGATCTAAGCAATACATGGAACATAACCAACACACAATCAATCCTTCTCAAAACTGCATATCAATCTGATGAAATCAATGTAATGAGAAAACATTAATCCATAGTATTTGAAGAATAGTATTAAAGGGACTTGTTCCAAACATGAAACCTTTTTCTATGTATGATCACTTTGATATATGTTATTCTTCTCTATATAATCAGATATCTGAATGAAAGGGACTTAGTATTATCATCTGAGAAACCTTTTTCATGATTAGATCAACCTATGAGTTCAAAAAATGATACAAACCAACCAACACTCATGACTGAATGTCATCTTACATTCACTCACAAATATTAAATGGTGCATATGATTTTATGACCTAATAAATTGAGTGGTATTTTGTGTGCAAATGGACAGGTATCTATAACTGAAGGCAGGAAACAAAAGAAAATGATGCAGTGGATGTCACGAGCCCATGCTCGAACTTCACATAAGCCATTATATGCAGAAGGATGGTTGATATCTCAGGAGGTTACTGCTCACATACATAAGAAGGATAAGAGGCAGACACATGAAGGAGTCAAAATATTTCTACAAGAAGTACATGAACAAAGGAAGTTGGAGAAATGCAGAATTGAAAGACTTTGAAGGTTCACTGTCTTTATGCAAATAATGGAGAGTGAGAAAATGTTGTTACAGTAAGTGCTTCTTCATATATGTGTTGCTTCAAAACATCTGTTAAAAGTTCACTTGGAAGATCAAAGTTGAAAACTCATGCATAAAGAGTGTGCATAAACTGTATTAAATGAGGAGATGCCATTGTAGTCATTTTAAAACAATTGAATTTGATAGAGTAAAAGCATGAAACAAAAAGTGTAAAAAAATGCAAGTTAGGATAGAGATTAACAGTCTCAAATCAGCATGGGTGTGCACATACAGAAAATGAGCATGATGAAAAGAGTATTATAAGATAGCCAGGAGCTTCATCAAATGAGATCATGCTTAATAAAACTGAAATATTGCAGTGCATAATGTGTTTTAGACAAACTGTCGATAAAGTTTCTTTTTTTGCAGAGTTTACATCTCATATTGATGTTTTGAAAAGATGTATATTCATGATAACAGTACAGGTCATGTAATGTTGATAAGAACTATATATGTAGATTGAGTTTTCTGTTTTGAAGTAAAACCCATGGGAATCATGAGCCCGTGCTTGAACCCCATGGGTTTGTTCTTTCCCATGTACACTTCAAAAGTAAAACAATATGTTTTTACATCAAAGACATCAGCATATTCAACATATTTGTGCTTACATGCTAAAAGAGATGCTTAGTATTATCAGCAAAACTATAAACTAAAAGTGTTTTTTAACATAATGTTGCAGTTTAAATATCTTATGTGTGTTTTTTTAGACAGTGGAGTGTCATAAAAAATGGAAGCATATATTGTGCTTACTAAATTTTTGTATTTGAAGACAACAAGAATGATGTTTTTATTAAAACATTCAGACAATACAAAACCCGTGTTTTACTTCAAAGTTGAAAAAAGCATTAAACCGACAACTTCAAGTGCAAAGCCAGTGTGGGTATTTTAAAATAATGCAAATTATAGCATGTGGGAATGACAGTGAGGTTCGACATCAAGTAGTATTGCAATAATGGGCTCGATACTAAACATATACCAGTTCAAAGATTTAAAGCTATAGTCAACATCAAGAAGAGAGCACCGACATGCATCAAACAATAAGAAAGTTCACATTGATGTAGAAAATAGAATAAACAAATGACAGAGGAGATGATCACTTATCTGTATGTACAAAAGCTATAGGTACATTATACTTTCAAGTCATGGTTATATCAACTCGCAGAAAAAAATGTGAAGCTTATGATCGAAAGATGTCATAGAGTTGAAATCAGATGCACCCACAACATCTTTCAGTCATAAGCTACGTTTTTAATGCTGAAGAAGAACCCACATGGGGGTTTGAAGAAAAAACAATCATAGCTTAGTCTGTTACCCACGTGTCTGAAGGAGAAAGACAGCAGTGGTGATGTTTTATTGTCACGCTACAGACTGGGGATAAGTCTGAAACTATGACTGAGACATCCCCAGTTCAGAGCCAAGGTTCATGGGCTCAACGTCTCAATCACAGTTTAAAACCATTCCAAGACTGTAGTGGTGTAATAAATTCCAAATGTATAGTGGTGGTCACAAACAGCGAAGAACTCCCCAAGTTTTCTTTATGCACTGCAGTTCAAAACCTACAATAGTTGTAAAACATCAGCACAAGAAACCCCAAGTTACAAATCACTATTCAGCACCATTTGTATTGGCATAATGATACCATATCATCAAACATCCCAACATTCAAGCAAATGCAAGATAAATTATAGTTGGAACCTGAGTTCAAAGAAAATGAAGATCAAAAGCCACGGCCTTTACTGAAGAAGAATGCAACAAAGTATGCCATGTGTTACAATAAGCATGTAAACAACATTTTTTCTCTCAAAAAACTCATGAAACTGAAGTTTCTTCACAGAACAGAGGCGGAAACATTGTAGAAGATCATGGTTTTTGGATTCAAACATAGCAGTACCACAGAACAAAAACACTAAGATGCAAATGAAACCGATGAATGAAATGCATTGTGTTTTACTCCCATTTGAAATCCACTATCAGACGGAGTAAATGCAGTTGCAGTCCCAATGTATCGACATTCCCTCCTCATTGCCACATTGGTACTTTTTGTGCCACGACATAATAAAACTGTCACTTCCAACTGATGGTAGTCAAGTTGACTACAAACCGTGTTGATTACAAACCACAACTTCATCAACCACAGTGGTGTGGTGTCAGCAGAATCAAGGATGGGTTATGACGCTGAGTTGACTAGGGTTTTGAACCCTTTTGAAGTTAGGTAGTTGGGTTTTCGAGTGGGGTGGTAGCACTGTTAAATTTGAATGTCATGTATTCAAAATATGATAATAAAGATAAGGGATGTAATTGATATGTTTTGATGTAAATATGGAGGGCTAAAACTTAGGGTTTTGTTTTAGGGAAATTGATTAAACCCTATAGTTATGGAGGGTTTTTTGGAGGGCTTTTTAGAGGGAAGATTTTTGAAAGTAGGCCATGTTGGCTATTTAGTTAAGGTTTTTGCTTCATGTTAGGGGGGGGGTCAAATTGGTGGATAGAGGAGCTTTAGTGAATTTCTGATTCCTATAGCTGTTGATTCATTGTTTTTGTATTCCAGTGTAAGTTCATGCTTGTAATTTTGGTTTTGTGCAAGAGGATTTCACTATTCCTTGCCATTACTCAGGAATTCATACATGTAACTTGTATACAGATTTTTGAGAAGAATATAGT
>MU224613.1:1596680-1631296 GCA_018584345.1 Thuja plicata
ATCTTATTGTGATCATTTGTTCAAGTTCCTTTTCAATTTTCTGCATCTAAGAGTAATACCTTTGTAAATATGGATTAGTGAATTGCATTGATTCCTATTCTATATCACAGAATATAAGCCTTTTGCAAAATATGCATGTTGTTAATGGTGAGAATACTTCTTGTGGTTAAACCCTAGTTGTGGCCTTCCAATCAACCTATGTATTGAGCAGTGAATGATAGTGCAGAAATCCCTAGGGTATGATAAGTGGATGTCAGTTTGAAGCTTCAAAAAAGATCTCAATCTTCTTGGTGTATCACCTTTTATCTATTTTTTCATGCAAGTTCAATTTTAAATCTTTCTCCCCTTTTCTAAATTAAATTTTCAATCAGGAGGTGATATCCCATACTAAATAGGAGCTGGCCTAGAATCCAGAGACTCTTCCTCATCCATAGTTCACACACAGCTAGAGGAAGTTTCCATTGTCAGATAGAATTTCCATGAAGCCTTAATGCCTAATTTAGGGTGACAATTCTAAGCCTGAACAGTCACATTTTCAAAGTTTTCCCAAGCCCAAAAATTTCTTTTCAACTGGGGGCATTAATCCAAGAGTAGCAAATTTCAACAAATATGCACCAATTCACACGAATCAATGCATCAAACCAACCAAATGGACACTTGAACCTTTGATTTACATCATTGTTCAATTTCCCATTTGATCTTGATATGACGTAATCCTTAACCTTCATTGAATTATTATTATCAGGATTAAAATTTGACAAAACCTAATAGATCGAAATGGATGAAGTTCTATTTGAAATATGGATACAAAAACAATAGCACTAAGGTTTTGATGAGGTATTGAATTTTCAAGCCATGTCTCTCTAGTCAATCGATGATATTCAACTAGATCGGAAATGATGAAAGCATGTCATTTTTCTTTATTTCTATGTGACTATTTTATGATTGATTCATTGAAATATGCAACTTTGTCTAAAGTCATGACCATCAAAGATTTATTGAGGACATTGGGCATATGGAAGAGATTTAATATCTGTTTGTTTGCGCAAAAGGATACCTTGGTCATTTAGATCTTCCATATCTTAATGCCAACATACACTTGCAAAATTTAATTTGATGAAAGTGGTATTCACATTCTCATGGTTTTCAAATATAACCAATGAGGTTTTTACCTTTTTCAAGTAAAACCAAAAGCTCGATGATGAAAAATAAATCCATGCATTCTTTGCAAAAGTGATATTTAGTTGAATTCATATAGGTTAATCTTACATTATAATTTTTTTGGGATTTTCCTTAATCAAGGGGGTGAAAGTTAATCATGGTTATATCATCAAAGTCCTAATCAATGTCCTCAAATGTCTGATCCATCAAATGACCAATGCTACATCAAGGATATCATCATTATGCATATGCTCACCTAGGGGCAATATAATAATATGATTAACTAGGGGAAACCTAATTTTGTCCATCACCTATATCTATATTTGCACTTGAATAATATCAAATTTCTATATCCATGAGCCTATCACCATCAATGTTCCAGAGGAAGTCTATTTTTCAATCAAATCAAGAATCAATCAATCAAATCATCCAATTGATCATTTAACCTCAATCATTTATCCTATCATCCATTTTATCATTTTGAGCGCATCAATTTTTTTGTCTCTCTAGATCTTGAGAGCGAATTATCAATTTATCAAATCCATTCATCAACCTATCCTATCATATTGACATCAATACAACATCAACCAAGTGATTATGACTAACATCAAGTGATATCAAAACATCATCAACTTATCTAGAACATCAACAATATTTTCTCAATCATAGCTATTGTCATCAATTTTTTCTCATGACTGGGGCATTTTCAAATTGATTTTATCAGAAAACAAATCAAAATTTCCCAAACTCAATCAAATCATCCAAATCATTTTGATTCATTTCCTGAGGGGGCATCATATCTGTAGCATATCGACATCAAGGATTCATATCGAGTTTTATTTTCAAATCAGGGCCAACATCTTATCAATCAAATATGCATCATTTTCATATGGGGTATTAAAATTTTGAATTGTTATCAATGGGGCATCAATCAAATCAGGGTTTCTCATCAGGCAGTTCATCAACTATCAGGTTTTCACATAAGGTTTTGTATCAGGTTATCGAATCAAGTTTATCATATCATATATTGTATTAGATCAATCAAATTAGTTAATCATATCAGGACATCAATTTTCTTTGAATCAATGTGCTTTGTGCATCAATTCGAAGAGGGGCATTTGTAGACACCAAAATTTGGTCAGGTGTATTTGAATCGATCATATGGCAATTTTCTCAACTCAAATGGACTGATTCAATAAAAAGAGACTAAATTTCATCAAATCAAAGGATCAATTAATAAATATATTGATTAATTAAATATAATCCTAAAAGGGATAAATTTAAGCTATATAATTGATTTAATCAATTAATTGTATAGTTTTAAATCAAAAATAAAAATCAACCTATTCCTTACATGGATAATTTAATTAATTAGTTGAATGAATTAAATCCTTATTTATTTCAACAAAGGGGACAAGAATTTGAACAACCAGTGATAATAAAGGATTGAAACAACATGGATCACTCCAAACTTTGCAATCTTGATCACTCATTTTAATCTTTAAAATCCTCAGCACTCAATTTGTCTCTTTGTCCCAACCTTTGACACCACCATTTAAATGGTCTCCCCATTTGAAACCATTTGAAATCCTTCAACTCAACCATGCTTTGATCATGATCAACTTAACTCTACCCCTACCCTTGGGAAATCCTATAAATAGCAAGCATTTTTAGAGTATTTCATATCCTAGACATTCATGAGCAATTGAATCCTTACTATAGAGAAATTAATTGAGATCATAAGCATTTGAGACCATAATTGAGCATAATTTGAGCAATTGAGAGTATAATTGAATGAATTGCATTTACAATTTGAGAGTTGTGAGCTAGATTAGGCATCATCTTACACAAATTAGCATTCTAGGACTGTCACTTTTGGAGATTAAGGCAGAGAGCTCCAATAGCATGCTTAGATAGAGATCCATGGATTGTTAAATGCTAAATTTGTTAATTATTAGATTAAATTGTATTATTGTTTCCATAGAATTGATAGATTGCACCTTAATTTCATGAAGGTATAGTTTCTATATACACACTCACAATGCATTAAATGCTCTAAATTGACCTCTCCTCTAGCTTATGTGTCCCTTATGTGGCTCCTATATGGATTCCACACAGGTTCCACCTCAACCAATCCCTTCCCTTCCCTCCAAAAATATATAAATAGAGGTCCTTTCTCCTTGTAAATCATCTCTCATTTTGTGCATTATTATCATGCTAGAATAGCTCTAGAATCTTATAGTTGTTTTCATGCTTGATAATCTTAGTTGATTGTTAAATCTAGATATTATATCCTAGGATAATGGTGAATGAATCTTATCCTAAATATTTTATATCATTATATTTTAGAATTGCATTCTCATTTCCTCATTATGGGAAGCTTGAGACTAGCTTCTTCATGCTAGTTCTTGAGTTCTCTCATTATCCATTAGATGCATTTGTAATCTTTATCCACCATAAAGAAAAAAATCCACTTGGGGATTAAGTAATTTGGTTTTTTGAGAGAGATCATATCCACATCTCAAACAAGCCTTTACAGGTGCACTTGTTTAGAGCTCTATCCAATGTTATGGAGTATTTCTTGTTGATTCAATTGTATGCATGTTTTTGTTATCTTTGTATGTGCTAACCCACTAATGTTTGCATGTTTACACTTTCTCCCAATAGATTTAAGATTTCCCCATACACATTCCGACACACCAGTGGGACCCACATCCCTTAAATTTATCAAAATTTCTACCATTTTTCATTAGAAACATGTCGAGTTCATGGATCAGTGTCTCTATTTTGTGTAGAGGTGTCTGCGCATACATTGATTCTTTTTGAATCACCATTTTTCATCTCCATCCTGAACCAATGTCTATGCCCTAAATTGGCATCTCTGATTTAGGAGGTTTTGGATAATTATTTAGACTCGCGCCTTGTCATTTGCAGGGTTTTTTGGTATTTTTAGTGTGTTTTGACACTTTTGCATTCTATTTTTTAACAGATATTGACTTTCCTAAGGGGTCCTAATGTCAAAATTGATCCTCATATTTCCATCATAAAAGCACTATAAATAACCTTTCTTTCTAACAATTTTTTGGGTTCTAACACTCGGGATTTTATTAGATATCAACTGGAAAAAAGGAAAACTTCTCTTGTTTTGGAGCATTTTTGTTTTGTTCGTTATAGAAGCGTCTGCACATATGCCGATTCTATCTGTACTATTGTTTGGCCTCTCCGCCCTGAATTGACTCTGGTTTAATTATTTTATTTATGTCATTAGTGTTGCTAATCAAAATGATGTCTCTTCCTGTAATCAACGTCTGGGCCCAGTTTCCATAACTTTTTTGTTACTAACAAATATTTTGAGTGAATTTTCTTGATATGGAATGTTTTTCAAAGACTAAGAAACTTAGGAAACTACTAATTGGTCTCCTTGAAACCCGCTTGTCAAAGGATATCATTTTAAACTACTCACATTGTGTCTTGCAGGTTGCCTAAATTTGCATCAACCAAATGATCATGCTTCTTAGTGTTTATCTAGGAACATAGATTAACTAGGAAACTTCTTGTGTGGGTCAAATAAAGCATTAGGGGATTATGCTCTCTTTTCTTTTGGAAAGATAAAAAACCTAGACATTTTCTATTTTCCTTAGGCAAGTAATATTTTGGGAATTAACCACATGTTTTGAGAGTTTGGGAGAAAAAACATTGGATAGGAGAGTATGATGTTTTCCGCTTTTGGGAAAATTAGAAATCTAGACTCTTTTTGTTGCCAATCCATGCTTTTCAAGTTAATCCTTTAGTTGGGCCTGCCAGTTGAGGTAAAAAGCTCTCAAGAATGACCCACATGAGAATGAGGTGTAAGACTCACCAATCCAACTCAACTTAATAAAATTTACTTCTTGGGGTTAAAGCCTTGGAATTCAAATGTCATTTGAGTGTATACTCGGCTTACGCCCAACATAAATTAGGGCCACAAAGTCTCAATCATGTTTACGTGACTACTTGTGCCAATGTGCTCTGTGGGGATATTGGTCTCAATCATGCTTGCGTGGACACAAAGGATATAATCAAATGGAGATCCTCACTAAGAACCATTAAAATAGAAACCTACCTAATTCACCTCTAAAATATTGATAATATTTTTACAAGAAGGATAGTAACTTCCCCAAGATACTCAAACATTCATTCTACCTTGAGCATTTGGAGTTGACTAATACGGCATCATGACTAGATTCATTGAATGTTTGGTGATGACCATATTATTTGATTAGTTCTCATGTGTGTGCCTACATTTTTGAGAAAATATTTTTTAAGCTAAGCCAATTTTCTTAGGTAGGTATTTCTTGAGTGTCTTCAAATTATGAAAACATTGGTGACTTGAACATACACGTTGCATTATCACAATTTCCTATCAATGAAAATGGTCACAATTTTTTATATCCTTCAAGGTTTCTTTGTCCCTTGTTGGATTGTCTTCAGATATGTCTTTGCAAAAATTGAATGTTCCCATTTGAATCAAGGTATACTTAGTGTAGTCAATTCCTTTGATGTATCTTTGAAACTCTTTGTTTCCATTAAACAAATTCAACCAAGCTAACTCGGACCAGCTGAACCCGATCATAAAATAGTGATTACCTTTTACAAAACCATCTAATTCAACCATATAGAATCCATCTTCCTAAGACATGTCCAATTCAGGAAAACATAAGAAAGTAAAAATCCAACTACCAGATATATACAGAGAGAAGAATATTTCTAATAAAGAGGCCAAAAATTATCAACACATTGTGAATTTAGTCCAAAAAGAAATCAAAGAATGTGAGAAATATGACAAGATCCTCTTCAACAAAAAATTATCACATTTTATGGGAAAGTATCATTTGAACCACACCTTTGTCAACTTTGAGAGATACCACTAGTTGGAACATCGTAAACTTGTCTGTTCAATATTCTTCATCCTAAATCTTGTATCCTCCTCATCGCATTTTAGGATCACCCTTAGTAATTCTATTTAACTACACACTATCCAATTAAACCTCATCCAAAATCCAAGTCACTATCCCAAGAAAATAAAAAACATCCCTTACTTGGTGTTACATCCTTATGAGTTTCTTAGAACCTACATCTTATCAAATTCATCCCTTAGCTTTACTCCTTAACTAAGAATTGTCTAGGATAGCTCCCTTTGTCCTTGTAACCTCATCACCATAATCTAAAGGTTGGTTTGCATTGACATACAATATCATCTTCCAAAAGACCACAAGTATGTCTTAGGTTGACAAAGCACATCCATTTGAGCCTACATTAGGAAAAGTAACTCAACATTTCGTGTGACACCAAGTCATCCCTTAGAGTCCTTAGAAAATCCTCATCAATTTGCATCATCCCCATCATCCTTAGGTGTCTTCCATACATTTTCATATCAAATCATGAGTCTCACATCATCATCATCCTTAGATGCATTGACTTAGTTCCGCTTGCATTCATCGCTCTTCATATATTTTAGGTCATTCATTTCATGCCACCTGAAACTCATTCCAAGAAGATAAAGGATATGGATCCTAATATTTTCACCAGCTCGTTCGACCCAACAATGGATCCTAACAATGCCATGGTCTCCCTTGACCCTTGACACCAAGTGCAAATTGACTATGTATGGGCTGGTCCAAATGAGGTCCCTACCACCAGCTCCATGGAATATTTCATGAGTCATCTTAGACATGCACACATGGTTAGTGTCATCATAGGCCACAACAATGCTACCATTCTTGCTAACTTTCAGCATGAGGTTATCCCCATTCCACCTGGACTCTAGCCACCCAATATAGCATGTCCCATAAATATCCTGACCAACATGTTTTAGCCTGTAGTAGAATAAATCATTAATCCAAACTTAAGAACATCCCAAATCACTTCAGTTATACCCCACTTACTCCAACTAATCACTACCCAGCTCATAGTACACACTCCAGTGCAGCCAACCCCCTTCTCCATTATGGGAGCTTCATCATCTAATCCTCTACCACCTCCAACATCTCAACCAACCCAAAATGTCACTTCCCAAGTCACACAACCTACCAAATTAACCAATCAGTTGTTACTTAGTCTATTACTACCCAACCAATTATTTCACAACCACAAGTTGCACAAGCCTCAACCTCTTCCACGACAATATCATTACCTCCCCCCATTCCTCCACCGTAGCACTAGCAACCACAATTCACCATAGGCATGTGAACCATAGGTTAATCAACCTTTTTTTCTGAAGTTCCTACATTCCATGCCCAACCAGGTGTACCATCCCAAAGTGCTTTGGCACCCTAACCTAATATCCAAACACAACCAAATGGGCCCACTTCCCAAAAAACCTCCCAAATCACTCAAGCCTCACAAGGAACCACGTCATCCATCTGGAATTATTCCTAGGCCTCTTTATAAGCCCTTGGATTTCCTATGCATTCACACATCACAAACCATCCTACCTCCCAAGCACAACAACAATTATTCAATCCCTTCGCATAATTATCACAACCTCAAAAACCCCATTCACCAATTACCTGGTCATGTTGCCATCCACAACAACACAAAAAATACCACCTCCCCAACAACTAGGTACTTTTGCACGCATCAACTACCTCACTCTCCCCTTTGGAATCATAAACCAGTAGAACACCTATCCATCATATGGTGGAGTGGCCAACCAACCTTTATATGCCAAACCTACGCTTGCCTGACCTACCAAGTGCCATAATAGGCACAAATATTCTATCAACAAATTGCACAACCATAGACAAGCTTACCTCCACTTCCTCAACATAATTACACCCAACAAAAACAACCACTACCCCCATCACTACCTACTTATGCAGATGGCCAATTTCCTTTCCATATGCCTCAATATACCCCACAAAATCTATCATATTTCCCGGTGCCATTTGACCCATACCAAGCACCATGATCCAATGTAATGGGGATAAACACTCCATCACCTATCAACTTGGAATGGGAAGAAATGAATAACGCTCTTAAAGAGCTCCACGTAGGAACTGAAAGCAAGATCTTCAAATTTGATGAAGTGTGTCCTTGTCTGTTTGAACGCTCCATCATGGTAGTCCCCTTTCCCAAGCACTTTGAAACTCCCAAATTTGAAAAATATAGGGAAAAAGTGTTGACAAGACTTGTTGATGGCCTCACCAACAAGGACAAAGTTGTCACTAGGTACCGAAGTACCAGCCAACTTTTCCTGAAGAGGTTTACTGGGAGCGGGCTCTCCTAGTCTCTAAGAACCTAGTAGTTGGGTCATGAGGGTACGAGGATAACGTAGTTGGATAGGTGACTGTTTATATTAAGGGTCCAACTGGTTTTAACTCATAAAACTTTGGGAACTTGAAAAAGGTGTGGTTTCCTGCAAGTATATTTAATATTTAACAAAGAAAGTACAAAAATCCAAGTTAAGGTTAGAGTAAGAATCTATCAATAGTCATATTATAAGTTTCAAACATCAACAATGCTCTAGATAAAGGAATAATAGTAAATACCAAATGCATATATGATCATCATTGGAACATACATCAGTAGTGGAGTAAAATGTTGCATAGAATTAGTAAAAGAATTGGAGAAGAGGACATAAGGAAGCATACAACATCAAAAGAATTTGTTGATTCAAGAACCATAAATAACCTGAAACATGGCACTAAGAGAGATTTCTCATTCCTTTATTAACATCATGAATCTAGCATCACTCTTAGTTACATACATGGCTCCAAGGGATCATTAATATATTGAAATTGAGCAAAGTAACTAAGCTAAGATCACCAAAGTAGTAATCACCATGGACAACAAAGTCATTAATTTCTCCGACCCTTGGAATGACATAAAAATTCTTATTTATAGACAAGACTATCTACATCATGGATCAAACCTATACAGCCTACTTATGCACATTAGCTACAACATCTACAGTCGCTACTACCTGTGTTTTCACAATCACTATATAATATACAATCATTTGAGAATCTAGATGAAAGAAGAGTGAAGATGGAAAAAGGATCTGGAAAATCCATTCTTGGGAAGAGCGCCCTCATACTTGCAGATGTGATTGTACATTCTAGGAACCTTGAACCATATACCCCATAAATTTCATTTTACTCCCTATCTCTAAGTACCATCCCCATATGCTAGGTATTAAATGTTGAATTAGTGCCTCAAGGGCTGGAAGGTGTCTACACTTATCCATCTTTCCTCTATCACTATCAAGACACAGTATAATTTCCTCACTTCTAACAAGACTAACAATAAATCTTGGACAGTGGTCAGTCATCTTTGGAAAAATCATCAATGCGGATCACCATAAGAATACAAAACAAGAATCTAGAATTTTGGGCTCTGGGAGCTTGCACTCAAACAATAAAGAATATACCAATATATCCTTGGGAGAATACAAATTTAGGAGCCAAAAGGACTTATTGGTCCTTGAACTTCTTGTAAGCCTCCAAAATCTGAAGCACACCTCATTTACATCCTTTAAACAATCCTGATGGCTGATGGTATTCTTGAGATGGTCATTCACATATTTAGCCTTTTCCTTAATCTCTCAATCCACCCTAGAGGCATCGTAGGACTTGAGCACTAGCTGGGAGAGTCGCCCCATTACTATGTTGTTAAAATCTTTAGAGGGCCAGAATTGTGCATCCGCTAACTCTTCAAATTTAATCAATATAGAATCAATGGGAGTATAAGTCTCGAGGCTTAGTGGGTTAGCCGAAGTAATATCTTTAATGAATGTTAAATATTGGTCCATGGGGGCCCAAACTGCAAAAATATGTTCCTCTAAAACCTTTACTAGTTTCTTGTTCATTTTGATTCTAAATGTAAGTCAAGAGTACTCGGTCTTTGGGAATCCATATGGCTCATCCCGTAGGATGTCTGTCTCTACTAGATTCTCCTCCCCAAGATTCAAAATTTCTTCCAAGTCATCCTTCCACCCTTCATATTTTTATATCTCCTCTTTCCATTGTGGAATGGTGACCTTCATCTGATTCATGATGCTATGTACTCAGAAGAAATCAAAGAGGGACTCAAACATGAAGCTCCTTACTACTCCAATTTTACCCATTGTTCACTCATCAACAACCAACACTTTCTTCTTCATTATCTTTAGCGTGTTTATATCGTCCTATGGAAGTGGCATTCTAGGTGTAGAAGGCATGGATGTTGTAGAGGATAGGGGACAAGCCAACTCTGTCAGAAGCCTAAGAAGATTTAGCTTTGATTCTTGTAGCTCCTTTACTCTCTAGGACTCTTTTTCATATCGCCCGTGTATGGACCGGTTTGCTTCATTTAAGAGATCTAACTCTCCTCTCTAGTCTCTTTTTCCCTGGGGAACCTCTATAATTATGTAATCCTTGACACTTACCTCTAATTCATCTTTATTTGGAAGTGGGGGCACCACTACTACTACTAGGTTCCCGTGTGATCCCTTTGGGTAGTGTGGAGGGTACAAGCCCTTTTAGGCTTATTTGTTGCTTGCCCTTATACCAACATCTCTTCCAATGATAATGTCGCCATTATTTCTGTCATAGCTTTTCTTCTCCAAGATTCTACCAACCATTGTGGTAATCTCTATGATCCACCTATTATTACCCCCGAGCTTGAAGTGTCCTGAAGGTTCTGTTTAGGCTCCTCCATTGTTGCATCTTTGGCGCTATTGTGGGATCATTACCTATATTTTCTTTATCTTCCCCTGCACCATCTTCCAAAATATTTAATATTGACAGACAGAGAGGTGGGGTTGTTGAACCTACTTATTCTGGACCTCCCACTAAAGCTTCAAGGCAGCTTCATCTTTCTGTGTGTCTAGGGGAGGTGATTGGCCTTGACTTCCTATTAGAATTTGGAGTGTAGAATCCAAGGGTACAGTTTTTCCCATGGGTTTGGTTTCCCCAGATGATGACAAGTGCTCCTCAGCCTGCTTATTCTCTTTTTATTTTTCTTCTTCGACTTTTCTCTTGGCTTCCTTCTGCCAAATTTCTTCTTCCTACTCTTATGAATACTTTTGTGCCTCCTCTTCCATTTTCTCCTCCTCTTGGAAGGTACTTGTATCCTTTTCTTGAGATATCTCCTTGGTTTCCCCTTCTTCCATTATATGTATACTCCCCAAATCATCAATTTGGAAGAATTCATCAACATTTTCCTAGCAGATCTCTAGAGGATCCTCCAAGGTATCATATTTGTTGGAGGTAGAGGGAATCTCTTTGACCTTGGCCACATTTTTGAGTTTTGGGCTTGGATCCCTATTTAAGGGGGATCTATTTTCTTTTTGCTTCTTTCTTCTTTGGAATAGTTCTCTAAAGGTCATAGTTATCATTTCTTCCCTGACATTCTCACTACATGGCATACCAAATAGGGTAACCAAGGAGGGAGATGCACTCGGTGGGGGTGGGGAGCTCATTAGGGTAGCTCCAAGACCAAATGTCACCCCGTAGCTTGTTTCTTCCAATAGCTTCTGGGATTTTACCAGTTGCACATCTAAATACCTCATTAGTGGGTCTAGGGTGGGATCTGATGTCTGGGAAGGTGCGTCAACCTTCTGTTTCTCCTGATATTTTCATTATTCAACTGCTTGGGATCCATAACTGGTTGCCTCCAAAAATTTGTTGTTCAATCAGACACTCTTTGGGCACACCTTCACAAAATATGTGTGTCTGTGTTTAATCAAATCCCTTAAGATGGCATCAATGGTAAAAATTTCTAGGGTTTTCCAATCCACCGGAGTTAGGTCCATCTTGTCAATACATTTTTCTTTATACTTAGGGTCCTCAAGTGACCTGTTGTTAGAAAAAGTCTATGGGAAAGTCTGGAGACGAAGGCGGTCCATCATACCCTTTGACATTCTTATGTAATGTCAGCTCTAGACCTCAAATTCATCCCTCAAATACTCTCAAAAATCCTTTAAATGTTTTGCATGGGGCTTGGATTCATGGAGCATCACCTTCTCTATCCATCTAGGTGTATCATAGTTCTTGCGGCTGAGTTAAAACTTGGCTAAGTTCAGGTTGCTTAGCTCACTCTCCACTTCTCGAGTTGTTGTGAGGGAACAAGTGTATTTACCACATACAACAAGGAAGGAAATGGAGGTAATTTTTTTTGTGTCCATTAAGGCATGAACCTCCTGAACCTGTCTGCAAAACTCTAGCAATACAATTCTATCTCCACAATATTTAGGCAAAAAGAATGGACTTCCAGAAAACCCAGTCACCCGGATATATGTGTGCTATGAAAATTGGATGAAATAACATCCCCACAGGCTTACCATGGCCATGGCTTCCTAAGAAAACCTGAATCCTACATCCTTGGTGAGTTTCTCTATTCCATGAGAAATTAAGGCGTCATTCACCCTGCAAAAATTCTGAAAACACTCATCCCATTGAATCTAGAGAAAATGATCTCATCGAGTGGCTAGATTCATCTTGGTTCTGAGGACACCAACTATGTCTAATCCTTGGATTCTAGTGTGTTGTCGAGCCAAGGACCACAAAACAAAGGAGGTCATGCAGAAATTTTAATCCTCCCCTAATTTTCTCATCTGGGCATCCACATGATTTGAGATGATAGTGTCCCAGTCAAAGCACTGCTTGTTAGTAGTCATAAAATATATAAAATAATACATCCAAGGAGAGAAATATTTTGTGTGGGGCTCCCCAAAGACCTAGCACAAGAACCTGCTCCATGCCTAGATGGGCTCCTTGAAATCAGAGTGAGGGATATTTATCCTCATCTTCTTGTAGTCCTAGAACAGGATCTTTATCCATTCTGTGTTAAGATAGTGTTGGGCTGCATCTCTAGCCTTTGTAAATTGGGACACTGAGGTTGCTCAATTAAATACACCAGGACCATGGAAAAATAAGATCCCCCAAACTATGGTGATGGCATCATGGTCCAGAGAGGCAATAGGCACTCTGAAGAATGTGGCTGCAGCTCAATTGGCCACATTGTAATTATTGTCCATGAGCACTATTTGTAGACGCCTAAAATTGTCCCTTAACATTATAATTATTTAATTAATTATATTTTTTATATTCTCCCACCTATTTAATTAAATTTATTTAATTAAATTAGGTTCACTATTCTATATTATTTAAATTTAATTTAAATACCTCTCCTCCAAGTGTATTAAATTCTATTTAATACCTTCCCTAAATTACATTATTTATCTCTCTCATAAGATAATATTCTTCTAAACCAAGATTAATTTAAATTAAATTTAGATTAATCCCAAATCTAAATATATATCCTACTCTACCTCACATCAGTCTCACCAAATAGACCTAGTTGCTAATTAACTAAGGTTAATCAGGCTAATTTTAAGATTCCTACACCCATTAGTCCTAATTATTTTCTCACACGTGTGTGAGAAAATTTCTAAAATTTGTCTTTTCAAAGAATTCCAAAAATGATCAAACAAGGTTTCTTACAACCTTGATGAAATTTTCTTACACTTTCTAAAAGTGATCATTGGACCAAATCTATGAGTTTTTTTACACATCTATGATAAATCTCTTACATGTATACTTGAAGTACACATTGACCCACCACATCTCAAGTTTCTTACACATGTGCAAGAAAACACTTTCTCTTGCATGGCTTATGTGTCCCTCATGTGGCACCTATGTGGATGCCACATGTGATCCACCTCACCCAAGCTCTCCAAAATCCTATAAATAAGAGCCTTGCCAATAGTAAACCATCCATCATTTTGAATTTAGAGTTATTATGCTAGTTTTTGTTTAGATATCTCTCATGCATTTAGAGCTTATACTAACATATTTGGTAGTTGTTGCATTTAAAACATGGTAGTTATATCTCATTCTTAGTTCTTAGTTTGCATTCACTTCTAGATTCTTGCATTTAGTTCATATCTAATTCTCATCTTTCATTGACTACTTGAGACTAGTTTTTTTTATAACTACTTCTTGAGTTGTTCAATATCATTGCATCTAGTTTTCATTTGTCATTTCAAGCATTGAATCATAGTGGGATTTGAACATTGTGTTGGGAGTGCACGCCTACAACCCTCTCTAAGATAAAATAAACAAGGCTTGGGTGTCCTTGTTTGGCTCATCAAAGGTTATGGTGGAAGGATTTTATTTTTGGAATATTCTTTGATATGTTAATGTAGTTTATATGATTTATATATCTAACATTTACATGTATGAGCGTGCTCCCAACAGGTAGGTTTCCAGCATATACACTATCAACTCTAGAGATTGTACTGGGTGGGGGAGACCAGTTGCTTGAAAATTTTTGGATGACGCTAAGTTAACTGATACCGAGTCTTTAGCCCATCTCTATAGGTAGATGGCCTAGATGAGACCCTTTAATTTGGCCTAGGTGCCAAAATCTATATCTCTGACCTCTTTTAGGGTTGTTTCAATTTAGGACACCTAAACTGTCCCATATTTATTATACTTGAGAACTAGTGGGATCTTCTCTAGTTCCTTTTCTACCTTTGATTTCTTGACAGGAACCATCAATGTACATGGGAGCTTGGGACTTCCTGGGGGTGATCCAGCTACAACCATTTCTTTTTCTCTTGGATTAGAACCTGAAAAAATAAAGAAGCATCAGTACATCATGCATTAAATATTTTAAGAAAATTGTAGCTCCCAGAACTTTAGGAATCCCCTCACTTGTTACCTGAAAAAGGAACGCGTTAGCTATCATCAAGAATACTGGCTAAATTGTCTCCTTTGCAAAAAAACCATAAAAAATATAATACATGCTCTAGGATACAATGGTCCAAAAATGATGACTTATATAACTATCATGATGGGTGTGCTAAGAATCACCAACACACTCAGAGACAAAGATTCTGGAAGACAAAAATGCATGTGGGGTAGTTGAGGTCACTCCATTAAATGACCTGACACCTTTGCATTCAATACATGTGCATCGAATAGGGAAGAGTTATGAAAATTGGTTGATAACTGATATGACACAAAGGGAATTGAATGCCAACTGGGACAATTTTGAATTCTCTCTCATGGGAACAAGTCCCATCATTAAGACAAACATGATGAAGGAGAGAGAAAATTACAAACAAATTGTTGAGATTCCAAGCTCATCTCCACAATTATTCTAGTTATTGTGGCTTGATAAGGAGTCCACATTGGCCAAGATGACCTAGGGATGACTCAGGGAGGATTCCATGACTCTTTATTAGTCAAGCATCATCGTGAGACCTCGTAAACAATTCTAGAGAAAAACTCTCAATCTGTATTTATAGGAACCCACACTGTGGGCAACCCATGAATTTGCATGGTTTCCATAGGGCACAATGAGAATCTATAGGTAATTACAACATGCACAAATATATAGGGCATACACAGAGCTTCCAATAACTAATTTGGGCCTACATGGTATTTACACATCTACAATACAATTTGCATAATTTACAACACTTACAAAAATTTGCAAAACTTAAAAAAATTACAAGATGTACACTAAACTACAAATGATCCTAACCTTCGAGAAAGACTAGCCATGAAGGGCTATGCAAAAGGAGAAAAAGGACCAAAAGCCAAGCCCCAAAGGAGACACAACCTACCAGATACAGAGCTAGGTTTTTGGGAGAAACAAAAAGGGAAGCAAACAAAAAGAAAAGAAAAGAAAAAACAAAACCAAAGAAAAACCAGAGGGCCAAGGAGAGCCTACCTAAAAACATGGTATGTTGGGGAAGGGAATCTCAAACACTGTTCACTTTTTCACCGTCAACACTCATTTCCAGATCTTCAAATAGACAATGCTTGCATGACTTTACAGCCTGAGAATTTCTTAGCTCGGGAAGCACTTTTCTCAAATTCTTAGTTGATTTTCTCAGAGGTAATTTGTTCGCAGTAAGTGTGAAAGTAACAGGTAAATAGTCTTTTATAATGCTCAAAAGGAGCACATTAATTAATGACTAGCATTCCAAGAAAAAGGCAGACCACCAAAATTTGGACTTCGGGTCACCCGACGGTTACTTCCTTAAGAAAATACAGAAGTGACGACACTGGAATCCAAGAGTCCAGAATTCATTGACCACAGAGGAGAAGACACTTCGGGATCTCGATCCCAAAGAAACAGAGATAGAAAATGAAAAGGGACAAGGAAGAGGGAAAAAAACAAAAAAAAAAAAGGGAGACCCAACACTTTGCCCACAAAATGTAGGGACGGGTATGTAGGGCATAACAGAATGGAGATCTCATCAGTCACATCAAAGAATTTTACATGGCTTACTAAGAATTTTCCTACAAAGAAAACTATCTCTTGTGCCTCTTCCCAAAGAGCTTGGGAGGGACCGCTCTTGAGTGGTTTTACAAGATTCCCTATGGCACAGTCATGACACTCTCCAAGTTATCTAATAATTTTGTATCACAATATGTGCACAACATTGAGAGTGAAGTGTCTCTCTTTGACCTATGCAATTCCAAATGAAAGGGGGATAGGAGCTTGGTAGATTACCTTCAACAATGGAAAGGAATCACTACGATACTGTCATATCAACCCCCTGAAAATTATTTGATGAAGATATTCATCGATAATATACACCCCAAGATAGCTCATCATATGCACATGAATTGTCTTGAAACCTATCAAGATATTAGAGGAAAGGGCCTTCTAGATGATGGTACCATCAAGCACTATAAGGAAACATAACATGATAGGACCAACATTGATCATTCATGCTACTAGAACAAGAATAAAAGTGTAGTAACTAATGGTTCCATAGACACCAAACATGTCCAAATAGTTGTAGCTGGACCAAAGCCACCACAACCTCCTATCTGCCAGCCAATGGCCAATCAAATGAATGCTATATCACTTCCTTGGGGATAGTCCAAACCTCGACCCCAGAATACCCAAAAGTGCACATTCACCACTTTAGGTGAAATCCTAGACGTCATCTTCCAAAGAATGGCTAAGGCACAAATGATTGTGTACCCATAGACTCAACCATTTGACGAGTCTACTCCCAAACCTAGCTAGTATAAAGATAATGAGTATTGTGATTACCACCGTGTTAAGGGACATGCCACCCTAAAATGCATGAGCTAACGAATTACATATAAGATCTCATATATCAAGAATAAATCTCAATAGATCCTCTAACACAGACCTCAGCTAACACCAACCTCTATATATACCAAAATGTGTATCCTCAACACAATGCTTGCAAAGGACCTGCTAATCCCAATCCACCCCGGAACCAAGGAAAATTTAAATAGAGGGATCACGCCGATGGAAAAGATTACACCATTGTGCGTGTGAAAATTTGTTGATACCTGCAAGATGTTAACACATAATTCAATGAATCATTGCATGGTTTTATTATCAACTTATGAAAAATAAATAAATAATAACCAACTAAGCTAACCAAAACTGACTCATTTCCTTCTAGTACGAAGGATTTTGTACTTTTCTCTCAATTCATCACAAATTTCAATGACTACACATGTTCTAAACGAAGGATTTTAAACCTATTTGCAAATGATCTTAATTATTTAAGATAAATGATAATGAAAGATTGTTGTTCATCCAAAGCTAATTAGACAAGTTTTCAAGCACCAAATGAAATGTGATTGTTCTTTTTAAAGCCCAAAACCAAAGATGCTCTCAATTATAAGATTTTCATGTTTAAAAGTAAACTAAAACAATTAATCAAAATGATAAATAATTGAAAGCTAAGAATGATTGAATGCAAAATAGTATAATAACAATAATTAAATCTATGTCCTTTGTGAGGGAAAAGAGGTTCTCTTTTATACAAATCTCTCTTGAATCGATGGTCAAGATTGGCAGCGAAAGAGTAGACAAGATTCGATCTAAGGAAGCACAATCCACGTGAAAAGAAGATGATTGGTAGAGAGAGTCAGTTGACTGAAATGACTGATCAGTTATTTTAGAAACTTCCAAAATCAGTTTTCAGTTGATAGATTTGTTTCCAAAATGAGAAAAAGATAACAATAAGTTAATTGAAAAAATAGATTTGTTTCCAATTCAAAAATCAGTTAACTGAATAAAATTGATTTGTTTCCAATTCAAAAATTAGTTAACTAAAATTGATGACATCATATGCATTTTTAAAGATTTAAATGATTTTAAATGCACGTTTTGTTTTTTATTAATTAATTTAATTCCTAATTGGACTTTATTGATAATTGAGCAATTTTATTTAATTAAGATATTAGAATATCAATTAAATAAATACCTTAAGGTTTATTTTCCAATGTAAATTATTTTTAGGAATTAATTAATTAGTCAAGTACAATGATTAATTAGGACCTAGGATTCGGGTCAGATCATATTGAATTTGATAAATTGCATGTTTGGTTTAGGACTTAGAATAAGAAAGATTAGGGTTTCTTGACAAAAAAAATGAGATTAGGGGTCCAGGGATTAGGTGACCACTTTTAGGTCATTACATTTTCCCCTCTTTGAATTGATGTACGATCAGCACATTGATTCAAAGACCTGTTAGTGAGAAGACCCAGAACAGTTTGATTTGAAGCGATGAAGCCATTCTTTTTAAGAATATCATCTCTAAGATTGATTGGAAGAAGATCGATCAAAAGATATAAAACATAATGCTCAATTTGATTTAAAGTGATGAAAATAAACATCTGTCAAGAACTCTTTAAACCTTTTGATTGGTTTGAATGAATAAATTTTTTGATTTAAATCGATGAAACTGATTACTTTCAAGAGATTTGATTAGCAA
Organism: Thuja plicata; assembly: GCA_018584345.1. NCBI lineage: Eukaryota > Viridiplantae > Streptophyta > Pinopsida > Cupressales > Cupressaceae > Thuja > Thuja plicata. The sequence continues at coordinate 1,615,591 of MU224613.1, forward strand.
GAAAATTGACTTGATTTTAAGTGATGAAGCCAATTTGATCAATGTAACTAGTTTCAATAATGAATATCCCGTATAAGACCAATCTTGTCTACTTTTGAGTGTATTCACCACTGTATAAGATCATTGATTAGGTTGCCTTTAATTTAAGATGATCTCAACTTAATTTGATGTAATGAAGCTGAGATGCCCCAAGCGATGAGGTATTGATTAAGGATGTGATCACTGGAATGTTGATGTCTTGATCCTACCCCCTCGGGAGTGAAATCAAAATATGACTAGGTGCCCCAGTGAGCAGAAGCAATTTGATTGATAACATGATGAAAGAATAAGCTTATCTTATTAGAAAGATGTCCCAAGTGGTTAGGATGGAATATGTACTTGATGAGAGGTCTTGTTTGACTAGATTTGACTAAAATTTATGATAGGAGGATTGGTTAGAAGAAAGTATGATAGATTTCCATTGGTTTGGAGTTCACACAAACTAATTGTGCAAGCAGTTAGCTGCAGTTGATTGAAAAATTCAAACATAAAAAATGACAAGTAAAATGATCTCAAATTTTGATTTTGATACTGAAAATGGAATCAGGACAGCCGAATTAGCTAGGGTTATCATTTTTACATCAATCAACGCACAACTAACCACTTGGAAAAAGGAAGATTGATCGATTGGAGCCTCAGATCCTTCAAATTGGAGAGAGATAACAATATTATATAGATTTCAACACCATGAAGATGCAAATGCAAGACTATTATGAAGTCAACATAAGGTATAGTCACTGAAATTTTAGCTTTGAAATTTTTTGTCATCGAGCGTTTTTGGAACATCAGAGTTGATACAATCCTTAGTGGTGCCACTACGACCATAAGAATATGAATATCACTTTCATTGGATAAGATATGAGAAACTAATGTAAGCATCAGGGCACAAAAGCTGAGATGACCTGAACATTGTTTCTAGTTGATGTTGCAAGATTACACCAGTATCGGGGCATTTAAATCCAAGATAACCATGAGTGCAATCTTGCATAAACAAACAAAGCAATAATAGTCAAGGAGATAATTCCAACCTCACCTTGGCATGCAAGAAAACAAGATTGTGGGATGTGAGGCTTTTCCACCTTAATGCAGGAGCTCTTATCACATACACCCAGTTTATTTGATGTTGTTTGATCATTGGGACTACACCAACAAGGAATACAAAAAGAAAAGATTGACAAAAAATCAATGAGAACAAATAGCATACAAATAGAAGTTCAACATACTTCAACCAGTTTCAAATTTTTTAGATGTATACATGTATGAGGTGCTGAGAAACACCATCGTGCTTGTGAGTGTGATGTTTTTGAGTGCTATCGACCTATTGTTTATGTTTACATTATCCAATGTGTGTAAAGAAACACAGATGCATCCAAGGACAGTCTTAAGAAACACTTTTAGATTGGGGTGTTGAGAAACACCTGCTGTGTAATAGTGAGATGTCCTTCAGAAATGACAAGATTATTGACCCTTGGCCAAAGATGTGATCAAAGTTGGGGACCTATGCTCCCTAGTAACAAACATCGATTGAAGATAACTGAATTGACTCATACTATTGGGAAAAATCTGATTCAATTTCCCCAAACCATGACTCTGGATTGGTTTCAAGCCAAGAGAGTTCTCAGAAGAACCAAAGTGTCACAAAACTGACTAAAAGCTTATGTATAAACTAAAGTAAAGGATTTCCAAGATTGAGTATTGATAGATGGAGCGTTGAGTACAAGAGGAACCTATTTACCAGGTTTTCACCTACTTGGCAGAGATTCTATTTTTACTACCAAGGTGCCTATTTACAAGGTTTTCACCAAGACACTTTTTCTTATTTTTCAATTTGTTTGTATTTTTGATTTTTTGATTTTTTTTATTGATGCATTAGGGTGCCTATTTGGTAGGTTTTCACCAAGATGATCATTTTTTTAGGACTTTTTCCAATTTTAATTTTACTCTTTTTTTTTTAGGATCATAAGTATGTACATGGTGTTGATAACCGAGAATGTCTTAGGTGTAGAATTTCTTCAGATGGAGAGTGTTGATGGGCTCCTAGAGGTGTTCTCCTTCAGGTGTAGAGAATTGATAGGCTCTGAAGCTGAATGCTACAGTAATAATATAAGGACCCAACCAGTTGGGTTCAAATTTCCCCTTTTGTTCTCTATGTGACTGATTACGGGGGTTGTCTCTCAATACTAGGTCTCCCACCTGAAGTTCTCTTGGTTTGACCTTTTTATTATAACCTCTAGATATTCTTTTCTAGTAAGTTCTGAGGTGATCGAATGCCACTTGTCGACGTTCATCCAGCAGTTCTAGTTCTTGCAACCTTGAGACTCTGTGATCTTCATCTACGATAAGCCTTCATAGAGAAACCCTCAAGGTGGGAGTTCTACTTCTATGGGTAGTACTTCTTCTGCTCCATAGATAAGAGAAAAGGGGGGTTCCCTAGTAGGTGTTCTGATACTTTTTCTATATGCCCATAGTACAGGATTAATTTGTAGATGCCAATCCTGTCCCGATTTGTTCATAGTATAGTGCAAGATTTTTCAAAAAAAATTTATTGGAGGCCTCAACTTGTCCATTACCCCGTGGATAATGAATGGAAGGGAAGTGTTTTTTAATCTTGAACTTCTCACAAAGTTCTTTGATATTGGTGTTTTTGAACTACCCTCCATTGTCACTTATAATGGCTGAAGGAATGCCATATCTATAGATAATGTGATTCAGAATAAATAAGGCCACCTACTAACCTATAGCTTTTATTAGTGGGACCACCTCTACCCACTTTTTGAAATACTTAGTGGCGGTGATGATGAATTTATACCCATTATAAGAAGATGGGTGTATTTGACCGATGAGGTCAAATTCCCACTATTGGAAGGGTCGGTGCATGATAAAGGGAAGCAGTTCCCTTGTTGGGGCATGTATAATATTTCCATGTAGTTGGAATTTCTTACACATCTTTGTGTATCTAAATACCTCTTTTTCCATATCTGGCTAGTAGTACCATGCTCTTAGCAATTTTTAGGCTAGAGTCAGACCATTAGAGTGAGAACCACAAATACCATCGTGAACCTTAGCCAATGCATGTTTAGACTCCTCTTTTTCTAAACACCTAAGAAAAGTACCATCTATTCCTCATCTATAAATATCATCAACTATGAGAACATATTGTGGGGCATTTCGAATAAGGTGTCGATGTTCATTGTAGGTAAGCACATCAGGGATAACCTGATGGCGTAGGTAGGTGTAGACATTTTTGTATTGGGAAAAATCATATCCTATGATAGAACAGACCATGTGGGAGTCTCAAGAGCTGTAGGTATGGAAATGAAGTTCTTCCACCAGGAACTCATAGCGGAAGTCTTCCTCTTGCGGTTGTGAGGATGCCAATGTAGCCATGACATCAGTTGCTATGTTCTGTGTCCTCGGGACCTGCTAAAATGTGATGTGGGTAAAGTATTTTTTAAATTCATCAACCATTATATTATAAGGAATTATTTTATCATCCTTAGTTTGTTAAACATAATTGGTTTGGTTGATGGTGAGCTGGGAGTCCCCATAGATGTGTAGCTCTGATATGTTCCATTCAATTACCAGTTTGATTCCATTAACCAAGGCTTCATATTCAAAAATGTTATTTGTACAAAGGAACAATAACTTGTACACCTTTGGTATGGAATAGATTTGAGGTGTTATGAAGAAGACACCTGCACCTAATCCCAGTTGTGTAAAAGGTCCATCAATGAACATTTTCCATGACCTCCATGTTATGTGCAGAATGGAACTATTTAGGAATTGAGCATTGATTGGGATATTATCTTGTAATGGAGCATCATCCAATTGATCTACAATGGCTTTCCTCTTAATTTATTTGCACTCAATGTATTCAATGTCAAACTCACTGAGGAGCATGACCCATTTAGCTAGTCTTCCAGTCAAATTTTCCTTACTCAAAAGATATTTCAATGGATCAATCTTTGTAACCAGTTTTGTGGAATGTGCTAACATATAATATCTCAATTTATAAGATGCAAATACAACTATGAGATAAAATTTATCTATCACTGAATAGTTCATCTCATAAGAGACCAAGGTTCTACTAATGTATTAGATGGATCATTCTTTATTGTCTTCATCTTCATGTGCCAGAAGTGCCCCCAGTGATGTTCTTATGGCAGATATATAAAATATTAATGGTTTTCTTGGCATGGGAGGCATTAATACTAGTGAGTTAGCCAGGTATGCTTTGATTTGATCAAAGTTCTTTTTGCATTCTTTATCCCATTCATATGTGACTCTCTTACATAGAGTTTTTGTGAATGGTTGGGATTTGTCTGCTAACTATGAGATAAATCTCCAGATGGATTGAATTCTTCCTTGCAGTGTCCTCATTTGACTAATTTTTTTAGGTGGCAGCATCTCTAGGATTTTTGTACCTTTGCAGGATCTACCTCAACCCATTTTTTCTAAAACAATGTAACCTAACAATTTTCTAGAGGTTGCCCTGAATGCACACTTCTTTGGGTTTATTCAAAGCTTGAACTGATCCACTTTATCAAGGATTTTACCCAAATCTTGTAGGTGTATGGATCTTTCTATAGTTTTAACCAGTGGGTCATCCACATAATCTTCCATATTTTTGTGCATCATGTCATGGAAGATTGTTGTGACATCCCTTTGATAAGTAGCTCATGCATTTTGTAGTCTTAAGGGCATAACGTTCTAGCAAAAGGTGCCCCAAGAACATGTGAAATCTATCTTCTCTTGATCTTCTAGAGCAATTTTAATCTAGTTATATCTAGAGAATCCATCCATGAGGGAGTACATTTCTTGCCCAGCTGTCATGTCGACAATCATATCGATGTTGGGGAAAGGAAAGTCATCCTTTCGACAAGCCATGTTCTGGTCCCTAAAGTCTATACAGACTTGGATAGATTTGTCTGGTTTGGATACTAGTACAATGTTTGAAATCTACTCGGCATAATCAATAGCTCAAATGAATCCAAATTTTAGTAACTTTTCCAGTTTAGCCTTAATCAACAAAGCAACATGAGGATGCATTTTTATGAGCTTCTATTTACTTGTTTGAATTTTGGTGTGATAGAGAGATGGTGCATGAATTGATCTAGATCTAAACCAAGCATGTCTAAGTAACTCCATGCAAAGTTAATTTTTTCTCTTTAAAGAATTTAGTGATTTCATTTAGCTCTGCTATTGATAAAGATTGTGCCACATGGATGATGTGTGGATGTTCTTTTCTCCCAATGTTCAAAGGTTGTGTCAGTTCAATAAATACTCACAACCACTCATGGAAGTGACTAGGTAGGATATGAAGTACCCCATCCTTTGGTGCCTCAAAGAGGTTTTCACCATCAGATGTGTCTTTTCTTTTGACTATTTTGGGTTATGAAACAGCCACAATGTGGTTTTCACCTTCAAAACTATTTTTCTTTTTTATTTTAATTTTATGAATGAGTTACTTGATATCCGTTTCAGTCATATTCACTCTAGGTTCACTGGTGGAAGAATTCCCAGGTTCAACAATGTTCAAGTAGCATGATAGCACGTACTCATTGGGGAATGTAGGGATGTTTATGGGTTGTGTTTTTAAACCCTAGTCAATGAGTTCAGGATGTAGGAGGGGTAATGAATTGACAGGTTCAAGGGTATTCACAGTATTTTTATCATAAACCTGGACCATCACATAAAGACCTAAATTAGTACCTTATATAGATGTGTGTTAATCAGCAAGAGCCCTAATAACATTGTCAAAGTCCATGTCAGGGATTAGAGGATCTAAATCATTATACCTAGACCCTAAACCTTCACCTAACTCAAATGGATTCACGTACTATTGTATAGTATCCACCTCCTTATCTTGATTCCCTTCTAAAAAACTATCAAACTCATGCTTGTGAGAGTCTGTTTCAGTGTAATCAACCATATTTAGGACATGAGTGAAGTCCACTAGTTGCCCCCAGTTTGGATAAGATATGTATAATAACTCTACTATGGTTATATTCCCTTCTTATGTATCTGTAACTTGTTTATATGTAGTGGTCTCTGACTGATTAGAAGCCATTGGTGATTCTTCTAGAATGTGCTCTTCAGTAATGTTGACCTGTGGTGTTTCTTCTTCAAAGAGAAGATTCATGATATTGGGAGGAATAGGACAAGGATATACATCTTCCTTGTCAAAATCATCAGAATCATCCCACTTGCAAGTGGGTGTGTTAGTGCTTTATTCTGCTAAGTTCTATTATTCTTCATCTAGATGAACCTGATGCCTCATTCCTTTATCTAGGCAATTTTTTTCTCTTTGTGCTTTCCTTGATAAGAACCCTAGACCAGTTGTGTCCATAGGTCATTGTAATTTAACAGAGACTGGTTCCTGGAGTCCATTCTAATTTCATCCAATGGGTCCCTTTCCTGAATAACCCATTTTTTGAGCCAGTTCATAGTACCCCACTCCATATGTTTCTAGGGATATTTCACTTGTTTTATCTCATTGTTTTCATGCTCCTTATATAGCCATTCTAGAATGGATTGTTCTTCTTTTTCATCTTCTAATGGTATGTTGGCTTTAATAAAGTCACCATCATAGATTGCTCGGGATGTTGTTGGTTTCATCTCTTCTGAAGGTCTCCCGTAAGACCTAGGTGATCTGGGAAGAGATGTGATTGATAGTATGGGTTCCACTATATATCCACCCATACCAGTGTCCTTTATCTTCAACTTTTTTTCCATTTATTTTAGAAAGTCACTAGTTGACTCTAAATTTGAAGCCTCTCTGTTATGGGGTATGAGAGTATCTACTTCCTGATGTAGTGCATTTCACGCGAAGCTAGTGTCTATAGGAATGTTGACTTTGACACCATTGAATGGAAACTTGATACACTAATGGTAGGTGGATAGTATAGCTTGCATTTCATGAATCCATGGTCTTCCCAACAAGATTTTGTAAGCTAATGGAATATCTAATACCTGTAAAGTGACATCCCTCTGCATGGGACCCACTCTAATGGGAAGAGTTATGAGACCTTTGGAATATCTCTCTTGTTCATCATATGCCTTTATGATAATTTTATTGCTTGGATTAATGGAATAGTGTGAAAATCCCAATCACTCAATCAATTTCTATGTGCAGATGTTCAACCATGTGTCTCCATCTATCAAGACTCATTTGACGTGATTTTTATGAACCATGACTTCAATGAGAAATGGAAGATTATGTGGATGACTTAGGGAGTTATCATATTCCTCTGAAAAGGATAGGTAATGTGGTGAAGTCAACTGACCAACCATAGATTGAAACCGATCCAAATCCAAGTCTTTAGGGACATAAGAGGTTGAAAAATCTTTAACTAAGATCTCTCTGTGAGCCAGAGAGATTTTGAGCAATTCAAAGATCACAATTTGTGCATTTTTTCTTTGAAATTGCTCGACGATGCTATAGTCCACAACATGGGACAAAGCCAGTTGTTTAGATTGTGACACCTTAAAGGTAGTCATGGTCAATTGTTTGTTGCTTGACACCCATTGTTTGGATGTCATCGATTGATTTTGAGATGAATAGGAGTTTGAAGACTCTCCTTTGCCCAAGGTGACCTTTTCTTGTGCTCGGGTCATGACATTTTTTGTTCTAGACTCTTTCTTATCATTTTTGAAAATGATAACATTACAATACTTAGGAGAGACTGATTTAATCATGTGGATGACCTTATCATCTGGGGTGCTTTATGTGTGATTAAACTTATCACCTTGCTTAGAATATTCAGATTTCTCATATTCATGCAAGGGATTCTTAAATGCCTTATGATCAGCATTCATTGCATGATTGTCAACTATCATTGTTTCACTATCAATGAGGTCTTGGATTTCATGTTTTAACCTCATGCAGTTCTCTATTGTATGTCCCTTATTTCTGTGATATGCACAATTATCATTATCTCTCCACCATTTTGGTTTCACCTATGGTTCATATGGCTTGGAGTTATCTGGTAACGTGATCATTTTGTTTGCTAGTAGAGTCTTAAGGGCCAATTCATAAGATTCACCCAAAGGATCAAATTCCTTCTTGCATTTCACCCAAGCTTTTTCTTTCATGAGGTTACTAACCCCTTTGGAGGGTACCTTTTTGGTGTTCTCATCATCTTTTATGGATTTTTAGCCACTTGTTTAGTTGAATACTATTGGTTTGGGTTGAGGAGAAACATTATTGACTACCCAATCATCCACTACATGCTTTTTCTTATTCCAATATTTGGTCTTATCTTTGGAACTAGAATTAAATTTTGTTTCTTTTGAAAGGGAAAATTCACCTTTCTTGACAAGCACACTTTCAATCTTCAGTGTAATCTTCAAAATTTGATTGAAAGTAGAAATATCTTGTATCTGAAATGGGTAGTTATACTCATCGAGTAATGCATTGGTAAATATATCCATCTTTTTGGACTCAGGAATGAGTCATGGATATCTAGAAAATACTCTTCTCCATCACTGAAGAAAAGTCAAGAATGATTCTCCCATCTATTGTTGAATCCTACATAATTCTATCATAGACACGAGATGTTGTATGTTATATGAATGCTGCTATAAAAATAGATTCATTAGTTAGTCAAAAGCTTTGATCCCAGTGGGTAACTTTGAAAACCACTCCATAGCTTGACTGCCTAAGCTTCGAGGAAAGAGATGCATCTTCTCATGCATAAAATCTCTACATAGGGCACAAAATTCCCGAATATGGTCTTGTGGGTTGGAATAACCACTATACTTGTCAAATTTGGGGATTTATACTCCATGGGGAAATGGAGGTAAGTGCAAATCTTTATTTAAAGGAAATGGACAAATGGTGTCCATAGAGAATTTTTTCATTGGTTTCTCCTTTTCTTGTTTCATTGCTTGTATTTATGTTTGCAAAGATTGAATCTATTTTCTTAATAGTGTCATAGGAGTTTCCTCCTCTTTAGCAATGATATCTTCCACTCTATAATGAGAGGGAAGTTGGGCTCCTTGTTGAGCTAATTCTAAAAGTATTGCTCTTTGTCTCTATTCATGATGACCTTCATTACTTTGAGGAATTCTTGGTCTTGTAGACATTTGTTAACTTCTTCCTCAAATTTTTTTAGGATCTTCAAACTCTAGTGGCATTTCAACATCGTTATTATTTTCCCCAGACATGGTTGATTCTAGTATTCTGTTATCGAAAAACCTAACTCATCTGTAGTGTTTAGTTGTTCCTCAAAAAGAGGGTTTTCTGTAAGCGGAGGACATTATCCTTCCATGTAAAGTGTTCTAAAAGAAATCCTAGTTTGTACCAGCATTAACCAGTTGATTCATCTAACTAGCACTGAGGTGACATCTAAAGTGTTGACTAATTCCAAGACCTAAGAAGACAAAGAGATAATGTCCAACTAAAAAGGAGAAGCAAAGACTCTGATCTTGAGTCAAGGTTAACAAAATTGCTCTCAAAACTCAGGATAAGGACAGTCCAGACAAAGATGACTAAAATAACAAGGCACTTGGACTAGCTTAGCAAAGTTAGACCTCAAAATAGAAAGCTAGTCAAATTGTCAACAGATTGTAGTCAATGACAAACTAGTAGTGATGTTGTGAGAATATAGATTTTGTGAAAATTCAGAAAGAACCGTCACGATAGAATACCAACTTGGACAACAATTTGACTGATTTTCAGAGTTTTGACACTAAATGCATAAACTCATACAAGAGTTGATAGTTTAACACCTAAAAGTGCAATTTTTGAAGTGTTTGATCATTTTGTTTATTTTGGTGTCTATTTTGATGTTTCACTCATACAAGACACATCATGGACATATCATAAAACCAAGCACAACAATCAACCCCTATTCCTAGGTGGCAAGAAATGGATAATACTTATTTGAATCCTCTTACAATAAAATACCCATTCAAGTTAGACAGTTAGAAGCTTGGCAGCATTGGCTCCCCTCCATGACACACACTTCTTGGGCCTACCAAGCTTCAAATTTCTCAAGATTCATAGATCCTGATAAATTTACTATCTCAACAAGAGGGGTACATGAGAGGTTTCTTAGGCATGCGAGTCTCACAACACCCGTATCAACAAGTAGAAAGGATTTTGGCCACTAATATGAAAAGGGTTTTAGTAAGGGTCTTCATTTAAGTGTGTCCTTTGTGTCAGCGCAAGCGCAATTGAGGCTGCTAAGCCACAAAGCACCTTGGCACCAGCATTCATGATATGTGATTGAGAACGGTAGGCCCTGCTATGTATTAGGCAAGAGCTGAGTATAAGCTCAAATGACACTTATCTTCTAAGGCTTTAATCTCGAGGAAGCGTTTGATTATTATGAGTCGAAGAAGCTTGGCGTTAGATCATTCTCACTTGGGTCATTCTCCAAGGGTGAGTACTTTTTCCCACTTGGACAGGCCCTCTAAGGTTGCAAATATCAAACGGCAAATGAAAATAATGTTTCTGGATTTCTGTTCATCCCTAAAAGGGTGAGAGCATAGTTTCCTGACACTATTGCCATCCCTAAAACTTAGAATAGAAGTTCATTTTAATAAGTCTTGCATGTGTGTTCCTAATTAATAAATCAATAAACAGATACACAAAAGAAATTTTGGTTTTCTATCGATCACGGCAACCTGCAGGACAAAGTGTCAGTAGTTTTTTTATTTTCTTCTTTCAAAACATCCTGCAAACCATAGTTATGCTACAAGTTGGAATAATAGCCACAAAACAACAACCATGAAACTCCTTAATTTCAGAAATCCAAAGAAAGAAAAAACACAATCTTCTCCAACTTACTCTACCTCTACAATGAAATAAAACTGCTACTTATTACAATTTCAAAAATTACCATATTTGGAAATTTTTTGGGAAAATTAGGATTTTCCATTTTTGTTAATTTTCAAAACTCATCCTATGAATCCCAATTTTTCCCAAGAAAATCCCCCAACTAAGGCAAGATGAACTACCAACTAACCCACGAAATTAGAAACATGATTTTAGATTTATTACAAAAGACAACTTTCTAAAAACTAGAAAGAAAAACACAAAAAGCCAATTTCAGAGGCCAAAATGATATTTTTGGCTCCTAAAAAAAGTGTCAAAAATGAAAGAAAAATGAGACAGAAATATAATTTTTTGCCCCAAGATGGGTGCCAAAAATGTGCATGTGAAAAGTGGTTGATACCTACAAGCTGCAAACACACACTTCAATGAATCATTGCATGGTTAGTTTATCAACTTATAAAAATCAAATAAACAATAACCAACTAAGATAATTGAAACCAACTCATTTCCTTCTATTAGAAAGGATTTTGAACTTTTCTCTCAGGTCATCGCAAAGTTCAATGACTACACCTGTTCTAAACGAAGGATTTTGAAGCTATTTGCAAATGATATAAATGATTTAAGCTAAATAATAATGCAAGATTGTTGTTCATCCAAAGCAAATTAGACAATTTTTAGAGCACCAAATGAAATGTGATTGTTCTTTCTAAAGCCCAAAACCAAAGATGCTCTAAATTATAAGATTTCCATGCTTAAAAGTAAACTAAAACAATTAATCAAATGCTGAATAATTGAAAGCTAAGAATGCATGAATACAAAATAGTATAATAATGATAATAAAATCTAGGTCCTTTGTGAAGGAAAAGAGGTTCTCTTTTATAGAAATCTCTCTAAAATTGACGGTCGAGATTGAAAACCAAAGAGTGGACAGGATTCAATCTGAGGAAGCACAATCCACGTGCAAAGAAGATGATTGGTCGAGAGAGTCAGTTGACTGAACTGACTGATCAGTTATTTTGGAAACTTCCAAAATTAGTTTTCAGTTGACAGATTTATTTCCAAAATGAGAAAAAGATAAGAATAAGTTAATTGAATAAAATAGGTTTATTTCCAATTCAAAAATTAGTTAACTGAATTTGATGACATCATATGCTTTTTTAAAGATTTAAATGATTTTAAATGCACATTTTGTTTTTTATTAATTAATTTAATTCCTTTTTGCATTTTATTGATAATTTAACAAATTAATATATTATAATATCAATTAAATAATTAACTTAAGGTTTATTTGCCAATTTAATGTACTTTTAGGAATTAATTAATCAAGTACGATGATTAATTAGGACCTAGGATTCAAGTTAGATCAGCATGAATTTGATAAATTGCCTATTTGGTTTAGGACTTAGAATAAGCAAGATTAGGGTTTCTTGATAAACAATTGAGATTAGGGGTTCAAGGTTTAGGTGACCACTTTTTGGTCATTAAAACCACTACCTACATTAACTATAATAAGTTCATCATTTGCATCTCCTAGGTTAAGCCTATTGTCAGTGTGATCCATGTCAAAGGCACAAATAGTCAATGTGCAGTTACCACATGTCAAGGAAGAATATTTGTCATAGGTAATGCAACTACTTAATCCTTTAGAACACAATATAACCTCTTGGAACACCTTGTGAATACGCCTACACAAATCTCCATCCTAGATCTCCTCTGCACCTCACCCATCCATAAGGAGATCCTCAATAAAGACCTGTAATAATTACAAGTCCCAAATGACATTGACCCTACCCAATTTCAAGCCCTGGTAGGCCACTTGTTAGCATATAATGGCATCTCATTCAAATCCTCTGACATGCCATCTATTGAGCCATATCACAACCTCCCACTTCATATCACTGTCAGGGTCAATGATCTTGATGTCAAATGAGTCATGATAGATAATGGTTCGGCCCTAAATTTGTGCACATTAAAATTCATAAATCAAGTAGGGTACAGTTAAGAAGAGATAAAAAATGATGTCATAACTATCGAGGCTTATGATAATCTGGAACATACCTTTGAAGGTGTCATCTCACTACCCATCCAGTTGGGCCTAGAAATAAAAGATACAATATGCCATGTTGTTGATCTCGACCTCCCACTCAACATCCTCCTTGGTCACATGTGGATCCATTCCATGAAATTTGTTCCCTCCAAATTTCACCAATGCATCAAATTCCCATATGATAGATCTTAAATCACCATCCACGTTGATCCCAAGCCCTTTATATATTGTCATTAGTTGGAAGCCCCTTTTCCACACTCAAATCATTTCTTGGGGATTGATATTGGCACTTCCATTGCTAGTTCCTCTAAAAACCACTCAGATCCATAAACCGTTCTCACCTCTACACTCTCCACTATCAAGATCAACAACAGGGGCTGCAGATAATATAGCTTATCAGATGCATTCATAATTGGAGACCTACCTCTTGATCCAAATACTCAAGGATGTCCATCCCACAAACAACCACTAGAGAAAAATGAACCACAACTAAGATAGATTGGCTCCTCTACATTCGTCTCTCATGGGATCCTAAATAGTCAAGAAATGGAACACTACATTAACATATGGTTATATCAGGATGATCAGGCCCCTGATGAAAAGCTCCTTGGTTACTTTAAAGACAAGTACCCTAAATCCCAAAAGATGGCAATAGAATTATGGAACTACCAAGGAGGTGATTTAGGCCCTCAAGAGGGTGGTATGAAGGCTCCCATTGATCCTCCCTACTTACCAAGAATCCAAGGCCTTGGTTTTGTCATAAAAATGACTGGGGGCACCAATACGAATAGTTATACCGACCATAATACCCTCAATAAAATCATTGAAATCAAAGACATCCCGAAAGAGGAAGTTAAGAGATCCTACGATGATATCTTTAATGATAAAACCTTCCAAGGAAATTATGTCCTTCACCAACTCTCCATTAACTTCATTGACCTTCCACTCGTTCACCCTGTTGGTGCCCAAAAATGGCGGTTTGGATTTCCTATGGACTTGCCAATCCAATGCTGGGAAACCCAATTGTTTTTGCCAACTAAAAAGTTCAACCAAATGGAGGTTTGAACTTCTGCAATTCTAGCTCTGCAAAGCCAAGGCTGGTAGGCTTGTACCTTAACCAACTCTATTGATTCAAAGGCTTTTTATATCAGATAACTGAATATAAAACTTGTGGATTCTCTCAAGGTGACAAGTAAACTTGAGAGGAATCAAATTGTAAGTATCTCAATCAATTGTATATTGAATTTTGTAAAAATTGAAATTCTTTGATTAATAGTAAATGTTTGACAAAAGGTATATAAAATTAAATAGATCAAAGGAATAAAATATCACAAACTGTGAACAATGAACTGAATGAATATATTCCAATTATTGATAAGATCAGTGCCTTGCTCCTACTTGGGCAATAGAGTCAATTCTATATCAATCCTATGTACACCTCAGAGATAGTTTTAACAACTTGTATATAAAAAGACTATCATTCTAAGGGCTTCTACATTAATTATAATTGAAACCAGATTACACAGTTAGTTCTACTGAATTTAACTCTTCCTTTGAGAGACCAATAGAACAGAGGAAAGTTTATCAACCACACCTTTCAACTGATGATCAAACTATATATATAGTTCACTTTACAAATAACATGAGAATTCAACACAATGAAATAATCTATCTAAATAGATTTATCTGAGAGACTAACCAAAAATAATTAAAAATTATTACCATAAGTGAAATAAAAAGTACGTATATTCTCTTTATTAATATTGAAAAAATAGTACATTAAAGTTCATGTTGCAATTGCAATCAAATTCTATTATACAATGTGTTTATTTTCCTTTTTTATGTTTACATTTTACACCACGTATATATATGTGGATCAATGGTTTTCACACCCCTTTAGGGTGAAGAGACACCACCCTATGTTAAAATTTAAGAACTTTTGAAAAAACTAATAAACAAACTAACTAATAACTACCTATCTTTCGGATTTGTCTTTGGCCAAAAATCCAAACAAATTGTATGAATATAAGAGTTTTACTGGAGATAGAAAATTTGATTTTCTGAACTGGGTCTATTTTAGATTTTCAATTTTTTATCATTTTTATTCTTTGTTGACATCATCTTTTCAGCAGGTCAAAATTCTAGCATCCCTGAAGCCTTCGCTTATAGAATTTTGATTGTTCCTGTCACAGAGCTTCCTTCCTCAATCCCTCAACTTTTAATTAAAAATTAAGATATTTTTGTATCCCATTTCATGTACTCCATCATGTCATCAATTATTAGGCATGGAGTTTAGGATGCCATTTTTAGAGTTTTATCACTATATAGGACTCTAAATTTTTTCAAACATTTAGAGTTCCAACAAGCTCTTTCTGGGGATGTATGCTCTTTGTGAGCATAGAAAAAATCTTAGTTATCTCTGGAGAAGTAGACCAAGTATCTACTCTTTACCTGATGTAAATTTAATATTGGGTGGCCCCACGCCCCCAAAAAGTGAACTATGCTATTTCCCTCTATCAAAAATTTTATTATGTTCATGTAACACTTTGAATCTTCTGAATATGATATTATATTGTTCCTTATCTTTATCAACAAGAGTATTTGAAAACAAAAAAATCTCAGAATTATTTAGCCCCAACATATGATCCCTTGCTGTATTAGATATATCATCCTTATAGAGAATACTTATTGGTTCCACTTCATCAATGTAGTTGTTAGAAATTAATCTTTACTTGCATTATGTAAGTAGGAGATTCCTATGGAATCCCTACACCTATTTTTTCCTCTTGTGAGGATAATTCATTTTATGTATCTTTTATTATCCCTTGGTTGTATTA
>MU224613.1:1641562-1662852 GCA_018584345.1 Thuja plicata
CCATAGATCTCCCAAAGACGTGTCCAAAGTGGGTGAGGAAAATCAATGTCTGATATAGCCAACACAGTGTCATGATCAACACTAGACACTATAAGTTCTACTATGTGATCTCTAATAATATCCCATGATAATTTTCCCTCTGAAGTGGTTGGTTCAGGTATGAGATCATACAAATAAGGCAATATATTAAGCCACCTACAATGTGTAAGTATACCATTTGCCCATGACTCATAATTACCCCATTCCAGAATAACAACTGAAGGGTGAGTATAAAAACCCATGATAACTCTTCAAAATGAAACAAACTTAGAAATCTAACCTTACATCATTTAGATCAAATTAATATTATCCATCCCATGCAAATAGAACCCATGTAGGTGCCAGAACGTCCAAGTAATTGAGCAAAGTGTAAAACACACAAAGCTGAATGAAATTTACTTGGTAAAATTTCTGATGAAATAGATAGTAAATATAGAGAGATCATTGCAACACCTTTCCAACGCCTATTCGTTTTCACAAAATGGAGTTCGGATGCAAAAGATATGCCTCCGAGAGTGAAAAAAAGAAGTTCTGACTTTGACTTAAAAAAAGATATCAAAAATGAAAAACCAGAAAATCAAACCTACATGATAAGATAGAGCTTGGAAATATTTTTCCGATGATATAAGGAAGTCGAAAATCCGATACCGTATGCTCAAGATATGGCCAAAATACCAAAAGTGCTCAAAACTGCCCCAAAGAAGGTTTGAGAGTAAACCCTGGTGGTTAGGTTAACCACTAGCGCTTAACTGACGGCGGCGCCCATTTACAAAGTAGCATTGATTTTTAACACTGCATGCGTTAGTTTTTAACGCAAAAATCAATTAAAAATTGATTTTTTTTATTTTTTTTTAAATTTTTCACCTCGAAATTTGAGCCAGAGAGAGAAAAAAAATTTCCAGAGGCTACTGTGGCCAAAAATGTCAAAATTTATATGAAAATGAACTCTCTCGGGCCTTCTGAGCGTGATGGTAGTGTCTGTTTTAGCTCAAAGTGCTCTAGAAAAAATTGTATCTTCCAGAATGAAGAAGAAACCCCAGAAAAGTTGTGGTTTTTGCCCTCGAATCGCAGCTTTACAAACCCCATACCAGGCAGTAGCAGTGTGGCTCTGATACCATGTAGGATTTGAGAAATACAAATCCACAGAATGCCAAGAATACCTACATGCAAATAACCTGTTACAAGAGAGAAGCAGAAGGAGGAAAAAGCAGAACTCAGAAGTTACTCAAAAAGTGAGAGCAAAATTATAATCTGAATTAATTAACAACAATTACAAAGTTCAACCTTAAAAAGGTGAATGAAACCCTAAAAGGTAAAAAATCTAGGTTGCACATTAATAATTAATAAAAGAATTAATTATTAATGCACCTAAGAGAAAGCTTAAGCACTAAAGAGTAATAACTTAATTAATTAAATCAACATGATTTAATTAATAAGAAAACTAATGATTACTCTAACACAGCTGTAGAACATAACTTTCAAAAACATCCTTTGCTACTATACACTCATTGGTAAGAATACTATGTATTACATCATCTTCCTCTTGCATTTTCAAAAAAGATTGTTTGTGCATCATCATGAGCTGGGCAATAGAGTTGAGCTCTTCTTCCTCATCCCCTAATTTTGGCCAAATAGGATCTCCCAAGTCTGGCTGGGGTTGGGTAGGAGGATACAGTGCTAGCTTATTCATTGCATGAACATTTGAAATCATCATACTTCCTAATCTCCAACTAAATTTTGCATCAGTGGTGGCTAACCAAGCTCTCCCTAGGATGACTGTATAGCCAGCAAAGTTTACTTTCGGTGATAAGATGAGAAAATTAGTAGGGTATTCCCATGAGTCCAAGGTGACTACTACATCCTCTATAAGACCATCGGGAGTGACTATTGAACTATCAACAAGTTGTAACACTGTTGGAGTTGTTCTCAAGCCCTCTATACTTAATCTATGCATTGTATCATTGGTCATTACATTTATGGCTACTCTCAAATCAACTAAAGCATTTTTCATAGATTGTCCATTAATTATCAAATAAACTATTGGACTTCCATGGTTTGAATACTTGGGTATAACTACCTTTCCCAACATGATATCCGCAAGTTGCCCTATGACATGAACTATTTGAGGGTCCTTTTTCCTTCCATGATTTTTAAGGCATGCTTCATTAATAGCTTTTCCATAGATAGGAACGTCTTTGATAGCTTGGAACAGAGGGATTTGGATGTGCATATTTTTCAGCAGCTCAAGAATATCAAATGACATTTCTTCTTGGGATATAGGTTGTTCTATGGTAAGCCTATTTGGAAAAGGAGGGTCAACTGAGGTTTTAAGATCAGTTTTGCCAGATTTTTGAGTTGATTGGGTGGTATTTTGTAGTGTAGCCTCTCAAAGAGGTGTTGATACTATAGGAGTGTATGCAACTTCTATGATAATAGGATGTTCAAGTGCAGGTAGAGTGGTACCAGACCTCAAATGGATATCATATATCTCTAGTCTGTAGGTAGGGTATTGTTGTGTATCAATGGTATACATTGACTCTTGTTATTGCTTGTTATTGGGATTAGCTTGCGACTGAGAAAGTAATTGGGTTGGATTTGGGTTAGGACTAGTGGTTACAGGAGCTGGCATTATTGTAGGAGGAGGGACTAGAGGTGGTAACTGTGGAAAATCAAGATTTTGGTTAGGCCACTGTGGAGACCCCCTCCATTGGTTATTCTTCTGCCAATTTCCTTGCGGTGGTTGCCATTGATTCTGCTGGTTAGGCCATTGGTTATTTTTCTGGTTAGGCCACTGGTAATTTTTCTGGTTAGGCCACTGGTTATTTTTCTAGTTAGGCCACTGTTTATTTTGTTGGTTAGGCCACTGGTTATTCTAGGCTGGCTGAGAGTACTAAGAAGGATTCAGATAACTTTTGTTTTGTCATTGATTATTGTAAGGATTTGAAAATTGTAATGGGTCATGAGGCATACCTTATCTTGAAGTCCATGGTCGGTGTTGAGCAATGAAGAACACTATCTCATCATCTCCTTCTATCTTCATATACTTTGTAGGAAAATGTTGATTTTCTAGGTTCGCCACCAGCTTGCATCCACAATCTTTCTTTTGTTTACGGCAATGAGGACAGTACTCAACTAACTGTGATTCAGCATTTGCATGCTTCTTCTTGGTAGTCATGGTGTTGAGATGTGTAGCAACATCATTTATGATGTCTTTCTTGAAATCCGCAAGAAATTTAGATATCTCTAGCTTGGAAATGCCCGATATGGTCCCTTTAGTGCCTGTGAACCGATATGCTCTGCCTTTCTTCACAGTTGATTTGGAATAATTGAGACAAATTTTCTTGAGGTTATCCGAAGAAGATTGTGATATGTCCCCACCAGCCATGAGGTCCACTGCTTCTAGATAGTTGTCATTTACTCCTCTTACGAAGACTAGTTTCTGTGAATCCTCCGCCAGAACATGTTGGGGATTCTTCTGCATTGTGTATAAGAAATGTGAAACATAGTCCTCCAAGGTTTCATCCTCCTTTTGTGATATTCTAAAAATTTCATCTCCCCTTGGTTCACTCCCCTTGCAATATTCTTTCTATTTCTACAAAAACAAAGTCTACATTTCATCCCAGGTGCCTACTGCATTTGCTCCTAAGCCCATGAACCATTGTTAGGCTGACTCTTTCAGTGTTGCTGGAAAAATTTTGAGTTTATGCGCATTGGTGTTATAGTGAAAGCTATGCCAGAGGATGTCAAACTCAAACAAAAAGGTGTCAGGATCTTCATTTATCACGCCATAAAACTTAAGGAGTGCAACAGTGGGTATATTTTTTAGATTAGCATTGTTTATAAGGCTTGGTAGAGGAAATGGGAAAGTAGGTTGTGTCATTATTGGAGGTATTGGAAACTGGAGTTGCTACTAGAAAGGAATATTAGCTACAGGATTGTTAACAATAGGTGCATTTGGGTTGAAATTATTGAGAAAGCTGGCCAAGATTTCAGCGAAAGGCCGAAAACCACTTATATCAAAAGACTCTGCTCCAGAGGAAGATGTTGCTGGAAACTCGGGACTTGCGTCAACAAAAGGTAACTCAACTTCTTCAACTTCTTCATTCAAATTCATAGACTCTCCTGGAAGAAATCTTCCATATTCATCTCTTGTTCTTCCCCTTCGATGCATGCAAATTAATTCTTCACACTGGTGAAGTAAATTTAGGACTACAAACCACTATCTAAAACTAGCTAGAAATGAAAAATGACTCCGAAAGTTTCTTAGCTTGACACCATCCCTGGCAATGGTGCCAAAAATGAACCACCTCACAATAGGTGCTCAATAATCATGCGCAAAGCCTCTCTTAGGAATAGTTCATTCAATCTAAGGATTACTTCTCCTAGCATGAGGTGCATTTAGTTTGTAAACCCAGGGATGTATACTTGAAATGGTACAGCACTGTATGTGCAATAAGTCCCTTAAAGAGTCATTCTACCTATGTTGTATGAAGGTAAAATGCATGAAAGGAATCTACGCTAGAGCTGCAGGAAAGGAAACACACTTACTCCTTACTGAAATGAATGCTACAAATTACAAACTCTACTTAAGCCTATTCTTTCAACCTAGAGAATTCACTATAACTATCCTTGCAGGTGTTGTAGGAACATTCACAAAGTACAATGTTGCAGGAAGAAACTATAATATTCAATCTAGAATGCTGGAAATGCTGAAAGTAAATATATTCTACTCTATTCTAATCCACCTCCCAAGTGGGCCCCCTTGGTCAGCTTCTGCTAATCTACTAACACAGAAGATAAACCAAAAGTTACTTCATTATATTTCAAGAACTAATTACATAAGAATGATACATAAAATTGGAAATGAACTTGTTGTGCAAGATGCAACAGAACAATGTATTCCAAAAAAATTTCTGAACTTACAAACTAATAGTCTAATCCTTATAAATAGAGGATCGACACTTTATTCTAAAACAGAAAAGGAAAAAATCTGACTAAAATCACGCCAGAGAGGAAAAAGGAAATGTAACAGCCCATGACATATGCAATGAGGTTTGGGTGACCAAGTCAACATGATGGGAGCATAGAGGGAATATAGCAGTGCTACATTCCTGCATTTCGAGAATAGTGGCTCCTCATTTGTAGTATATGTATCTTCTGGTGCCATGATGGTTACCCATTGTAGCTAGTCTTCAACATCCTCTTTAAATGTTGTCGACCACTCTCAAGCGGCTCCTACTTCTTGGCTTGTTAGTTATCATGTAAATATATTCATACAAGTAAACTTAATCAAATTGATCCAAATGTTAGACCACACATTCTAATTTCTATATGAAATACTGCAATATATGTATAATATTGGCAAACATGACATACCTATCTACCCATGGGTTTAATGGTTCTAACTATACTTTGACATAAGTTCAACTGATTATGAGTCCACAAATGTTTTGGTAATACTTAAAAATAGAGTATAAAGATTAATATAATAGAGACAGTAAATGGTCTCATCAAAACCATTGCTCAAACTCTCTCCATGATGAGATACTTTGTTCAGGTTTCATACTAAAATGAAAACCTACATGATTTGTCAATGATCTTACAAATAGTTTCATAATCACATCTTTTGCATAGATATGGAAATCTTCAATAAATTTACAAAATGCCTGCAAATGCTCCATTGGTGATTCTGATACATCTACACAAAATTTTGGAGCATATTTTTATAGTTTAAGAGGAAAATATTTTTGACCACTAGGGATGTTATCAAAACTCAATGGTCTATATACTTCAATAATAAATTTTGGTCCTGGGTCACAAAAGTTTGATACTTTATGTGAATATACATTTTGGTACATATTGAATATCTCAATTTATAGTAACTTCTTTATTTATACATTAGTTTCTTGTCAATAGAGTCACCACGTCTTTAAATAGGAGAACTTTACTTATCTCCTTCTAGGTCTTCTCCCTCACTAGAGTCACTGACTGAAATGTTTTGATAAATAGAGTCACCACCTTTTTGCCAGAAGGAAAAAAATTACTATCTTCTGATTTCTCATCTCTAGTAGAGTCTTAATAATATCACCAGATCTTCTAGGTAATCTTCAACATTATCTTTCATAGACAACTCCCTAGTAGAGTTTCCAATTTGTTGGTGCCCAAAAACGATGGTTTGGATTTCCTATGGACTTGCCAATCTAATGCTGGGAAACCTAATTGTTTTTTCCAACCAACAAGTTCAACCAAATGGAGGTTTGAACTTCTGCAATTCTGGCTCTGCAAACCCAAGGCTGGTAGGTCTGTACCTTAACCAAATCTATTGATTCAAAGGCTTTTTATAGTAGATAATAGAATATAAAACTTGTGGATTCTCTCAAGGTGACAAGTAAACTTGAGAGGAATCAAATTGTAAGTATCTCAATCAATTGTATATTGAATGCTACAAAAACTGAAATGCTTTGATTAATAGTAAATGTTTGACAAAAGGTATATAAAATGAAATAGATCAAAGGAATAAAATATCACAAACTTTGAACAATGAACTAAATAACTATATTCTAATTATTGATAAGATCAGTGCCTTGCTCCTACTTGGGCAATAGAGTCAATTCTATATCAATCCTATGTACACCTCAGAGACAGTTTTAGTAACTTGTATATAAAAATACCATCACTTCAAGGGCTTCTACATGAATTATAATTGAAACCAGATTATACAGTTAGTTCTACTAAATTTAACTTTGTCTTTGAGAGACCAATAGAATAGAGGAAAGTTTATCAACCACACCTTTCAACTGATGATCAAATTGTGTATATATTTCACTTTATAAATAACAAGAGAATTCAACACAATGAAACAATCTATCTAAATATATTCATCTGAGAGACTAACTAAAAATAATTAAAAACTATTACCATAAGTGAAAGAAAAAGCACTTATCCCTTTATTAATATTGAAAAATAGTACATTAAAGTTCATGTTGCAATTGTAATCAAATTCTATTATACAATGTGATTATTTTCCTTTTTATGTTTACATTTTACACCACATATATATGTGGATCAATGGTTTCACACCCCTCTAGGGTGAAGAGACACCACCCTATGTTAAAATTTAAGAGCTTCTTTTGAAAAAACTAATCAACAAACTAACTAATAACTACCTATCTTTCAGATTTTCCTTTGCCCAAAAATCCAAAATAAACTGTACAAATATAAGAGTTTTACTAGAGATGGGAAATTTGATTTTCCAAACTGGGTCTATTTTATATTTTCATTTTTTTATCATTTTCATTCTTTGTCAACATCATCTTTTCAGCAGGTAAAAATTCCATTATCTCTGAAACCTTCGCTTATAGAATTTTGATTGTTCCTATCACAAAGCTTCCTTCCTCAATCCCTCAACATTTAATTAAAAATTAATATATTTGTGTATCCCATTTCATGTACTCCATCATGTCATTAATTATTAGGCATGGAGTTTAGAATGCCATTTTTAGACTTTTATCACTATATAGGACTCTAAAGTTTGCCAATAATTTACAGCTCCAACACACCCCAAACTCATAGACTCAGACCAGCCAAGTGTTGCACATATCGATGATTTATAAAGAGAGGATGTGATCCTAAGATTCATGGGGGTAATAAAACAACAAAAAGACTAGTGGAAGACCTTAGCACATGTCTAAAAATTGGACCCAAAGGCATATTTTGGGGAAGAGGAAGTCTTTAGCCGCAAAAATTTAAAAAAAAATGAAAAACATGGGTCTGCTAGTGAAAACCCCTCTAGGGCACTATCTAACTCCAAAAAAGTAAAAACAAAGGGCGTATCCCCTGGTGAAAACCTCTCTAAGGTGCTAGAGGATGAAGAATCTCCTCTTCCCCTCATTCATGATTATAGGCTAAAATAGTCATCCATCCTAATTGAAGAAACTAAGTTGTCAATCTGGGAACGGAAGAATGTCCGAGAATCACATACATTGCAGCATCAATATTAGAGGTCGAAGAACTATCTCTCACCAAACTCATTCGGGAAGATACAATTAACTTTGCATATTCTTACTCTCACATGCCTGGGTTGGATCCTAACCTAGTCGTGCATCATCTTGTTGTAGATCCAAATGCCAAGCCAGTCAAGAAAAAATTTCACAACATGCACCCAAAGGTGGCCTTACTAGTCAAATAATAAGTGGAAAAACTCTTACAAGCTAAGATCCTATGTGTTATTGATTACTCATAATGGATTTACAACATGCTACCTATTTCTAAGACAGCTGGAGAGATCAGAATATGTACATATTTTTTAGACCTCAACAAGGTGTGTCCTAAAGATAATTTCCCCTTGCCAAACATTGACATGATCATTGACCTTACAGTAGGACATGAGATGCTTTCACTCATGGAGAGTTTCTCTAGCTATAATCAGATACACATTGTAGAAGAATATTAGCATAAGACAACATTCACAACCCCCTGGGGTACCTTCTGCTACAACATGATTCCTTTTGGTATAAATAATGCAAGGGCCACATGTCAACGGGACATGGTTGTCATCTTCTATGATATGATTCACAAGATCCTTGAAGATTATGTGGATGATGTCCTTGAAAAATAAAGAACAAGGGCACATCACCTAGATGTGCTGGAATGTGTATTTGACTTCCTCAATCATTATGGCTTAATGCTCAATCCAAAGAAGTGTATATTTAGAGTTACATCTGGAAAACTCCTCGGATTCATAGTATCAAGGAGAGGCATAGAAATTGATCCAAAGAAAGTCAAGGCCATAATAAAAATGCCTCTAATATAAATACTCAAGCAGTTGTGCAACCTTCAAGGGAAGTTACAGTTTGTTCTTTATTTCATTTCACAGCTTGCTGATAAGTGTCAAACATTCACCCATATATTACATTAAAACACCAATTTCAAATGGGACCCCCTGTGTTAGAAATGTTTGAAAAGGTCAGAGAGTACCTCGCAAATCTGTTGATTCTGGTACCACCAACTCTAGGGAGGCCACTCATTTTATACATATCTACAACTACCAAAACATTGGGATCACTTCTTTCTCAACTTGATGAAAATGGAAAAGAAAAATTTATCTACTACATCATTCACACACTTGTGGGTTATGAGCTTAATTATTCACCTATGCAAAATGCATGCTAGCAGAGGTTTTCACCACTCAAAAACTCTGGCATTATATGCTTAGTCATATTGTGAAGCTCATATCCAAAGTGGATCAGCTCAAGTATCTACTATCTAAAAATACCCTCACAGGCCGCATGGCTAAATGGGTGATGCTCCTAAGTGAATTTGACATTCAGTATGTGGAAAAAAAATGCAGTCAAAGGACAGGTCATCGTAGATCAGTTGGCCAAAGCACCACTAGTGGATGCATATCTCTTAGTCATGGAATTCACAGATGAACACCTATGTATGATCGAGGAACAAAACACTTGGAAGCTCTATTTAGATGGATCCTATACAACCCATGGATTAGGGGCAGGATTCCTCTTTGTGACACCTCAAGGTGACTACATTCCTAAATCATTCAAATTGGACTTTCCTTGCATCAACAACATTGTAGAGTATGATACACTCATCTTTGGGTTAAGAATGGCCATTCAATGGAACATCATAGAACTCAAAGTATTCATAGATTCACAACTCATTATAAATCAAGTCCTAGATGAAAGACGATAAGCTTCTACCCTACAAAAAGTTGGTGGAAAAAATGAAAGAGAACTTTATACACTTGTGAATCACACAGGTACCTAGATTACAGAATAAAGTAGGAGATGCAATCGCCACCATTGGACCCCTTCTATAAATTCCTTTGGATGCAATGTAGTACAAATTCTCAATTGAGCAGCTCCATGCACCTGCTTACAAGGGTGCCAATTCTAAAATAGTGTGTGTCTTGGTTAGTCCTCAGTCCCCAACGTACCGTGACATTCACACTTATCTAAAAAATGGTATCATATCTCCCCATCTCACAAATACCCAATGATGGAACCTTATTTGAATAAAATCCCACTGCACACTTGTATCCAACACCTTATATTGTCGGGGATATCACAACATCCTCTCTAGATGTTTAGACTCAAATGAATCTGCCTTGGAATTATAGGAGGTACAAGGTGGGATTTGTGGCGCCCACACGAGTGAAATGGTCTTAGCCAAGAAAATTCTTAGAGTAGGGTACTATTGGCCTAGAATGGAACATGATACTTGTGAGTTCATGAAGAAATGTCTACCATGTCAGCAACATGCCAATCTAATTCATGCCTCGACACAAGATCTACATCCCATCGCACCTCCATGGTTATTTTTATGTTGGGGTTTTGACGTCATTGGTAATATCACCCCTATCTATAGAAGGACACAAGTACATTATCACTATTACTAATTACTTCACCAAGTGGGTGGAAGCAATCCCACTCACCCTGACAACAAGTGTCCAAATATCCAAATTTTGCTTCTACCACATCATCTTCCATTTTGGCGTTCCCTCCACTATCTTCATGGATCATGGTAAGCCATTTGAAAACCAAAACATGAAAGATTTGTGTGACCAATTCCACATCCACCATCACTTTTCCAGTCCATATTTTCAACAAGAAAATGACCAAGATGAGCTAACTAATAAAACCCTCCTAAAGATCCTCAAGAAAGTTGTCAACGATTCTGGTCATGACTTGCACCTCCAAATCAATCCCTTCATCTGGGCATATCATACATATTACCGCACTCCAGTAGGTACCACCCCCTACTCACTTTTATATGGTGTAGAAGTCGTCTTACCAATTGACGTCAAATTTCTATCACTACGTGTTTCACTTAAGAACATGACCACGGATGAGGACTACCACATGGCATGACTCACACAACTAGATCTATTAGATGAAAAGAGGAAACAAGCCTATGATCACCTTGTTGTCTACTAGAACAAGATTAAGATAAGCTATAGCAAGAAAATCTACCCATGACAATTCCAGTTTGGGGATTTAGTCCTCAAAGAGAATCAAAAGGTACAAGCAAACAGAGAAAAGAAAGGAAAATTTGAGGTCACTTGACTGGGCTCATATGTTGTCACAACAAAATTTGGCTTAGGATAATATCAATTATCAAACCCAGAAGGAGAACCTTTGAATGATCCCATCAACATCATTCACCTCAAGCGATTCTATGCCTGATCCATGGAGTGTACCCCACTTATCTAAAAAATCCATAAAAAGTATAAAAATGTCCTAAAAAATCATTAGCTTGGTGAAAACGTTGTAAACAGGCACCTTGATCATAACAAAAAAATCAAACAAGCATAAAAATATAAAAAGTAAAGAAAAATAAATTGTCCAATGGTGAAAATTTGGCAATCATGTGCCTTGGACAGGTATGTGTGATGAAAACCTGGAAAACAAGCATCACACATAATGGACACTATCATTATCTATCAAACTCTCATCCCCTTCCAATGCATCCATCCATTTCCCAATCAAGTCTCCATCACAGAACCCATATTCCCTAGGTGTTCCATGATCGTACATACCTACTAAAGAGTAAAATTGTAATCCTAAATCCCAAAAAATTTTGTTAGTCAGTTGTGCATCATGTCTTATCCCACTATCCTGAGCTTCCCTATGACTAATCACAGTGTGTCCCATCATAATCCCATTTCCTCCCCCCTTCAACTCACTCATTGGGTTCCTCGGTTAAGGTGATACACACACAAAAAAAAAAAAATAGTAAGGTCTTTTTTGTATCTCATCTCATTAATTCATTTCATGTATTTAGTTTCATTAGTGCATTTCATTATTAAATTTCATTAGTGCATTCCATTAGTTCAATTCATACAGTCATTTTCATTATTTCATTTATAGGGTCATTTTATAGTTTCACTTAAGTTCATTTTTAGACCAATGCATTAATAGGTTCATTTAATCCATTAATCATCCAACCATCATCATTATACGTTTGCATCATAAGAACATCATATGCATTCATCATCAAAGATAAAGAATCATATGATATCCTGCATTCAACATACGATCATCTCATAAAAGCATAGCATCACATCCTCCATCATAAAGCATTAGTCATCACAAAGTGCATATCATAACATCACATCTTGCATCATAAGGCATCATAAATCATATCAAAGCATCACATCCTACATCATAAGAGTTAGTGTCCTCATATGCATATAACAAGCATCATAAATACATCTCATATAGAAACCATCATAAAGTACCAAATGTATAAGTCCATCACATGTCATATAAGTCAATGACCATCATCTCATATCAAATATCCAAATTAAATATAGTCCATCATCATGATACATAAAAATGCACCTAAGTTTCATAATTCATAGACATCTCATCAAAAACTACAAAAATGTGTGCCACCAAGACTGCGGTAACTCATTAGGTGGGCTAAGAAGGTCCCCCCTCTCCTTCGTCTTTCCTAGGTGGGAAACGTTGAATCCCTACTAATCCCCATGATGCCATGTCGGTACTCTGTGACTATAGCCTCTATTTTTATGTATACTATCGTCGGTCCTCATAGATTACCTTAAAGTATAGGCCAGTATAATATGTGATGAGAATGCCTCAGTCATTCTCATTTTCCCTAGTCGCATCCCTATGTGATGAGAATGCCTCAGTCAGTACCTGTCCCACACCCCCTATCATGGCTTCCTATCAAGCTATATCCCTCTCCCCCTATATGTCCCAGCACACCTACATGCCTCATCCCACTATGTTTTAAGGGTGTCTAGTTGCTCAGTCAAGGTCTCCACTTGTCCCCTCAGTGCTACCTCATCCTGTGGCACTTCCTCTACTACGGTAAACTGTCTTGAGTCTAGTCTCATCTTTAATGTCTCTAGTGCCGCTTGATCACTACCTTCCCTCACCCTCTTAGCCTCCACCAATCCCTTTACCCATCTTACCTCAGTCTCCAAGCTATCTCTCTCAGCTTAAGTGGTCCCATGATCCTGGCAGTTTGTCTCTAGAAGTGCCCTAACCCTCCACAACTCAGCCTCAAGGGTGTCGTATGCTTCTTGTAATGACCCTCCTATTACCACTAACTATGGTGTATTTGTACCTATACCTATGGCTCATGTCCCTGTGGTGGTGTTTGTACCTCTTCTCCATGTGGTAGCTATACCGTAGACACCTATGGTGGTGCCTGTGCTTGGGACACTTGTGGTACATGTACTTGTGGGGCCCCAACCTATGTGCCTATCCTGTTCCTCACTCTCCTTCATCTTTCCCCTACTCTTAATGACTCTGGGGCATCCCCCACTACAGTTCTATCATCAATATCCATGTCCCTATTCGGGTGCTCATGTGCTCCAACCTGGTTTGGGTCAGTCAGTCCTGTGGGTACATGGGTTGCCCACCAAGTTGTGTACTCTATAATCATTCCTATGTCATCTATGTCTACTCTCTTGACCCACATCACCAAGGCCAAAATCCTCTAATTCATCCTAATTTTTAGTGCATCTATGTACTGACCCCAAACCCCCACCTCCCTAGTCACATGAGGATGTATCTCATCCTCCGCCACCACATCTTGTTGTAGGCCAAATTATCTCATCACCCGACAGGGCCTGTACCTCTCAATCTCATGTATCATCCTCCCTAGTAAAAAATAATATGTCTACATGAATAAGAGGTATACTAGGTCCTCTTTGCATCCTCTACCCCTATCTACCAGTCTGTCGAGCCGCATGGCTTGTAAGGTCGGAATGGGCTCCAGTAGAAAACCTGCATCTCATCAAGGATCCTCCTCTAGTATCCAGTCTTCCCTACTGAATTATAGCACAAAGGAAACCTATAATGACATGCATATGAATATCCTAGCTGTTGAGCCTCTCGAATACGTAGTGGGTGTAGCACATCAATTTTCTCCCAGGCCCATACAAGCAGCAAAGTGACCCCTGTCCCGATGTTGCATGCTCTACAGTACACACACATATGTAGATCATGATATAGATAACCAAGCATCACATATCCCCAACAGAAGATCATCCTAAGATCTAACATCTTTTCCAACACGTGTTCCCATCCCATGTTGAACCCATGCTCTGAGAGATCTTCCAACATCCTCCCTCCTACCAGACCTGCCAGGTATAGTGCAACCTTCCTCAACCTCTTTTCCACCATCGCCTACCACGACATCCATGTCATGTCTCAAGGAATCCTCCTCATCGGTCTCATGAAAGTGAACTAGATTTAGTACTCGTAGTCCTCCAGAGGGTACTATGGTATTGGTCCTTGGATTTGAACTCGCAGTATCCCCCAAACGTCCAGCAAGGTAATCATGGTCTCTCTAGTAAGCAAGTGAAATATGGTCGTGTCACTATGCTACCTCTCAACCAACAATGTCATCATCCCATTTTACACTAGTAGCCTAGGCGATTGATGCACATAGTCCATCTTTATAGGTGAAAATAACCCCCACTTTGCCTCAGTTATCCGGTCTCTGAGCTCCATCATCGGCAAATAGTGCTCCAACAAACCTAGTGGTGCAAACTGCTCCTTCAACTATACAAATTTTTGTTAGCCCTCATTCTTCTACCCAAACCTTCCTAATTGGGGAATCATAACCCTAGGCCCTTTCCTATCCCCCCCGGT
Source organism: Thuja plicata (assembly GCA_018584345.1). Classification (NCBI taxonomy): domain Eukaryota; kingdom Viridiplantae; phylum Streptophyta; class Pinopsida; order Cupressales; family Cupressaceae; genus Thuja; species Thuja plicata. The sequence goes on from MU224613.1 coordinate 1,656,247, forward strand.
GCAAGCCGATTGTCTTTGTGTCCCCGTCCTCTAGCATCTTCCCATTTTGGCACAGACACCTGTTTGGGCGGAGACGCCAATCCATGCATAGGTGTCTCCGGTTATCTGAGCCCCGCTCGGTGTTTGCGGAGCCATGGATCCTAGACCTGCATTTGCATAGACGTTGATCTAGAGATTAGCATCTCTGTTCTACCAACCATTCTACCCTATTAAATGCCTACCCACCCACCCCAAATGCATTAAATGTTAAGTAAAAGTCAAATACTAAGCTAGGGTATCGAGACATACTACCTTCGCCCACTCTTCTGGCCATCCATGGATCCTCATGTGCTCCCCAAGCTGCCTCCTTCACCTCTCCTCAACCATTTTGCACTCTTAGAGCTCTGATTTGTTCTTGGTTAATGGTACAATTGACCTTCCTATCCCCCCGGCCCATACTTATAGCCCCTGTTCTCCTACCACTTTCTCCCGTTGGGCTTACTACTATCCCAAGTCCTAAGCTTTATATATGTCAAATGCTTCATTATATAATAATGTCTAATCTCCCGTCTGTCCTTCCTTTATAGCGAAAAATTAAAAAATCTCAAAAAAAATTAAAAAATCTTAAACAAATCATCAATCTCAGAAAACACCTCAAAAATTAGAAATCCCAAATTCATACGTTTGATCCATATCCATTGCCTCTCGCATTCACATTCCACCCATTCGCATCATGACTTTTTCTCATAATCACATATCATCAAGTCTGTTTCACATCATCCCAATTCATCGCCACTCATACCATCTCTTTGTACCGATCCACTAAGCTTAACCCCATCATACTAAGCTTCTCCCAGACATAATGACTCCAAAATATTTTCACATAATCAGCTCTAAGATCAACTTTTCTAGCTACTTGTTCTATCCATAGCTATTTCCAATGAATACCCATTTTGAAAGACAATCCAATCTTGGCCCATTAGGGTGCATCCTCCCTGTGTCAGCTTATCAAATCCTCCATCACACAATCTCATTCATGGTAAGAACTTTGGACTGAATAACTACTTGGTCATGAGGCTTTTTTGTTGATTTTATCTTTTTGTGCCAATCGAAACCTACTCATAACCACCTTGATCTCCTATATCTTGGTGCATCGTGAATAGTGTCTATCGGTACATGTTTCATTTATAGTATGATCTGTTTGTTGATGTTTTAGTGTATTTTTGTCACTTATGAAGTTATGATAATGCATGGCTTCCTAGGGGAAAGGCCTCATACACTTCCACCAAGTCCCTGAAAATGTCTTGGGTGTACTCAGTCTCCCTATGACTGTCACTGCATTAGTTCCATCATATTTGCATGATATAGATCTATGTTCATAAATCTACCTATTATGTCTGTGCATCTAGTCCACGCAAAGGAACCATGACATCTATGTTTTCTAACACCTGATGCATACCTTCACTTGCAATATCAAACTAGGGTGTGCTCTCAAACATTAATACTATTTAATCCTCGTCGCAGTAGCTGCAATTAGATTCATGATTGCATTTTGCTTTTGGGAAACTCCTATTTATTCACTATCCCCCCACCATCTTTGCACCGCTTCTCTCTCTCTCTCTCTCTCTCTCTCTCTCTCTCTCTCTCTCTCCTATTTGTGTCCTTTTCGAGAAATTTTGACAACGCTTTTCTTGTTGCGATCTTTTCTCAAGGGGGCGGAACCTCATACTGTCATCGCTTCAACACGACTCTTAGGCACCTAATTTCTTCTGGAAAAAAATATTTTCTTTTCTTTGACACAATGCCACTTGTGGGGCCACATCAAAGAGGGCAAAATGTAAACGTCTAAAAATTAATTCAATAAATAATCAATAAATTATTTATATTCATATAACTATTTAATTTAATCAATTAAATGGTTTTCCCTTCTAGTATTTAAATATTATCCCAATGTATATCAATTTAATACATTTACCTCATAAAAACCCCTTTTTAATAAATTCATATTTATTAAAAATCCCTCACACTCCTAATTCTTCTAAAACTATGATTAATTTGAATATTAATCTAAACCCAACCTAGAAGCTTACCCTACTCCTACATATCCCACTTGCTAAACCTACTTTTTCACTTAACTATCCACTAATCACACTTTAAAGGTGATTCCTAACCTTTTTAGTGCTAATGGATTGCTCACACATGTGTGAGAAATCCATCCCAAGGAAGCCACCCAACTTCCTTAAATGCAACGACCTTCTTGTCCCCCACACATTTTCCCAAGGTTACTCACACATGTGTGAGAAACCTTGAGCCTCGCAATGCTCTAAATTGACCTCTCCTCTAGCCTATGTGTCCCTTATGTGGCTCCTATGTGGATGCCACATAGGTGCCACCTTATCCAATCTCTTCTCTTCCCTCAAAAAATCTATAAATAGAGGGTCTTTCTCCTTGCAAATCATCTCTCATTTTGTGCATTGTTATCATGTTAGAATAGCTCTAGAATCTTATAGTTGTTTTCATGCTTCATAATCTTAGTTCAATGTTAAATATATATATCATATGCTAGGATAATGGTGAATGAATCTTATCTTAAATCTTTCATATCATTCTAGTTTAGAATTGCATTCTCATTTCCTCATTATGGGAAGCTTGAGACTAGCTTCTTCATGCTAGTTCTTGAGTTCTCTCATTATTCATTACATGCATTTGTAATCTTCATCCACCATCAAGCAAGCAATCCACTTGGGGACTAACTTATTTGTGTTTTTGAGAGAGATCAGATCCACATCTCAAAAAGAGAGCAAATCAAACAAGTCTTTACGGGTGCACTTTGTTAGAGCTCTATCCGATGTTATCGAGTATTTCTTGTTGATTCAAGTTTATGCATGCTTTTGATCTTTTTATGTACTTACCCACTAATGTTTTCATGTTTACTCTTGCCCCCAACAGATTGAAGATTTCCCCATACACACCTATACATAGAGATCGCCACAAGTACACCAAAGGAAAGAGGGATGTATCTCTACTAGAAGCATGACAAGCCAATGTAAGTAAGGATGAAAGACTGTATAAGGTGCACATTGAAATAAGAATTGCACTTAGCTAATGTACATGTCATGCCCAAAAATTTTGCGCCCAAAAACGGAACAACTTTTTTTTTTGAAAGGTAAAATTAAAGTCAAGAGAGTCTAAGGGGAATTATGACTGCATGTCAACCTCCCTCAACCCAAGGTTGCCTTCTGGGGTTAAAGTTACACAAGGCGTTATTATTAATTACAGATTTTTCTAGGGTCAAAATCTAGGCTATCGTTCAAGGACAATGCAAGGTAAGGTTCTATGGTTATTCGTGTCATCCCCTTTTATTTTAATAGAGTTTGATGATGTGGAAAGAGAGGCTCCCTATGCTTAGCTCCCAGGGACGATCGGTAATCTAGTGGTTGATAGTTTACATAAATTTGTTTATAACTCTCTAAGGACAATACACTTATATAGTTTAATCCGTAATATTATTTTTATAATGGCCATTATACTGGCCACATATAGTGGCCATATAAAAATAACATTATCGAGATGGGTCCTTACAGTGACATTTAAATATTAACATTAAAATTTATTGCACTAGAATATACTTAAAATTATTTCCCCATACTTAAAATTACGAACTACCTATGATACTAAAACAAAATACTACCATGGTATAATATGGCTAATCTCACTCTAGGTTAGAGTATATCCATAATGATCTTAAGTTTATTTTAAATGATAATTTATTTACTCAATAGTCATACTAAAGGCACATTTATCGCCTAGAGATCTACTATATTAATCTTAATGATTTTATTATTAATTAAGGTAATTCTCACAACCCCTTTTTTTATATTTTTGTTAAAACACTAAATTATTTAATGTGATTATCCTAGTTAATTTGAATTCTAATTTTAAACCTCATGACAATATTAACCAATTTTTATCACACAACCACCAAATAGACTACCCTTATCCATTGAGGTTGTTAAGAGGAAAAAAAAAAAAAAAAACCCTTTGGAAATCAAACATTTCCCACTCAAATAGTCAACACCCTTTTGAATTTCCTAACCCTAATTCGAAATTAGGGTTAGGGAAAGGGAATGAAGATAAAATCATTATTTTTTTTTTGGTTGCCATATTTCTTTTCCTCTACTCAAACCCTAAGCTCCATACTATTTTCTTTTTTTATGCTTGCAGGTCTCTCATGGAGCACAAAAGGAAGAAGATGCTACAAGAATATATGTATATGTATTTTAATATATATACACTTACATTTTTGTAAGTATATAGATATTAATATATATTATACATAATATATGCTGCATAAAAATGAAGTAGGTTTAATGGCGGCCGACTCGGTTTCCTAAGCCAGCGGCATCCTTGTTTTTGTTTTTAAAGAGGGGTGGCCCATTTTATTACACAGAGCGGCGGCCTTGGTATGGCGGGGGGGTCTGTCCCATCTGCTGGGCGACCGAGCCCCCACAGCCGACACAGTCGGCGGCTCCGCCGCCACTGTGCCAGTTTGTGGCAGCTATGGCCACCACAGCCGGTGGGGGGGCTGTGCCCTCCCTGCGCGGCTCTCCTTAGAGAGGCCGCAGGGAGGGGTGGGATTCGGCCCGCCCTGCCCTATTATTTTTTTTCTAGTTTTTTTTTTTAAGTTTAAAATATATAATATACATTATATGTGTGTGTGTGTGTGTGTGTGTGTTTACTTTTTTTTTTTTTAAAAAGACAGAAAAATATTGCAGCCAAACAAATTTTTATATATATATTTTTTATAATGACATGTAAAATATATATATATATTTATTTATTTATTTATTTTTATTTTTTGAAAAAGAAATGAGATACAGATTTCCTATATATATATATATATATATATATATATATGATTATACAAAATAGAATTTGTTGTTAATATTTCTTTGATTAAAAAAGGAGAGGAAATGCAGATTTCATTGGGGAATCCATTTTATCTATATGTATATAAATAAGCATAAATATAGTAGCATAAACATGTACAAATGACATATTTATAAATACAACAGTATATACATGATTCAAATACAGATCTATGTTTGTTCCTATATCATTTTTATTTACTTCTAATTCCCTCTTATTGCAGCAAATAACTCCTACACTAATGAAATAAATTGAAAAGTAACTAACAAGTGGCCTTTGTACAAATTCATTTTTGTAACATTAAGGAATATAAAATAACAAGATTTATACAATATTTATCTCAACGTTGGAAGGAAATTTTATTTACTCAAGAACCAAATACAAATACATGGAATTATCAAAACTAATAGTTTCTTATAAAAAATGTTTTCAAGAAATGCATAAATCAGCCACATGGCTTAATACAATAGTCTCATCAATTTACATATGTTTAACAATGGTCCAAGGCTTTTCACATGTATATAATAAATAGGTCTCTTTCTCCCTAGTTCATTCCAAGCTTCAATATGGCTCCAACTTCAAATATGCAAATCAAAAACCAAGGAACACAAGAAACCATGGGCTGCTCTCCACCCAACCTAGGCCTCTTATGAGGCCACCCCTGAGCTTGGGGAACCAAACAAAGGCGGGTAACAAACATACAACAAGAAGCAATAAAAGGAGACATGAACAACACACATAAAACTCCTATTCCCAAAGGCTATCACAATGGATCACTCAAATATCCTATATGGGGTGAAGTGGACTAAATACCCAAGGGAGAAGGCCAACCCAAAATTTAAAATCCAATCCCTCACATGGCTGCCCAAACACTTCCTTTCTCATTATCAACCAAGAACAACAACATGCCCTTATGACCCCCAAATGAAGTAAAACAAGGGAGGCTTCATGGAGCCCATGCTCCATGCTTTTTCCCTCTCCTCCTTGAGGAGAGACTCTACACCAAGGGTTGTCAAAACTCCTCCACCCCCAAGGCTACTCTTCCCTCCCAAGGGTGAGTGAGCCTTGAAACTCCCATTAACAACATATACAGAGAAAGAAAAAATAAATGCATTGCAATAACATCAACATAACATTTACAACAAGCTCACAGCTCCAATAATTCCACAAGACACGTGCAACATCCATCTTTTGCAAGAACAACATAAAACAACAAGAAAAGAGTTGCAACAAGTCCACCAACCTAGAATCCAAGCTTAAAGCAAGATAGTTGTAGAAGAGCTCCCTTTTAGCCTAATTCCTCCTTCCAAGATCACCAACTCTAGCTATGTCTCTAAGTTAGAGAGTGGGTGTTCAAACTCTCCAACATGGAGAGTTCCCACTAAAAAGCCACTATAAAACTCATGGGGAGAAGGAAAGCCCTCTAATTGGTCCCTCTTCCCTAAACTCTTACACCTTTCTAAAAATAGATCCAAAAAGGGGAACTCCTAAAAGGTGAATAATGTCTTTGCACAAAGATGGAAGGGTGGTCTATCCAAGGTCAAGCCTCACAAGAGTTGATTTTCGTCCATCTTGGGAAACCAACTTTTTGGAAGGGTCACATGGTCAACTAGAGGCTACCCTAGGGTTAAAATGGCCCTTAACTATTGGTATAACAAGTGGGCTACCTAAAAATGACCCCAACACACCCCTAGACAC
>MU224613.1:1666526-1735590 GCA_018584345.1 Thuja plicata
CCCAGTTCTACATTGAATCTGAGATGTGGCAGGGACAATGATAATAACAAATAATTAAAATCTTCATCTTGTTAGGTCTTTGAGATTTATGTTCTGGGCTGACCCTTTTATGGTGTTTTTCAGATGACAAGTATCTACCCTGAATCTGTGCATGAGCAAAATGAAGGAAATGATGTGATCGTTGAAACACCTTTATTCACAAGACCATACACAGTCACTATGAATTGTGGCACAGGTTGTGGTTTTGCAGATATAAGTAACCGTGCTGCAGATGAGAAGACGAGGAATGCTTCAGTTAGAAAGCTTGCAACAGCTGTGATATTCTGTGTATTCTTTATGACTGTGGAACTGGTTGGAGGAATCAAAGCAAACAGCTTGGCAGTTATGACTGATGCTGCTCATTTACTAACAGATGTTGCAGGGTTTGCAATTTCTCTGTTTTCAATATGGGCATCGAGCTGGGAAGCAACACCTCGCCAGTCATATGGGTTTCATCGAATTGAGATTTTAGGGGCACTTGTGTCAATTCAACTCATTTGGCTTCTCACAGGGGTTCTTGTCTGGAGTGCTATTAACAGGATGCTTCACGATAAAGTTTCAGTTCATGGTGCCCTTATGTTCGCTATTGCAACAATTGGACTTGTTGTAAATATTGCCATGATTTTCTTGCTTGGTCATGGCCATGATCATGATCATAGTGATGGCCACAGTCACAGTAAAGGGCACTCCAAGGATCATGGGCATGATCATGTTGAGAAGGTTAAGCACAGCCACCACCATGGCCATAGTCATAAAGTTAAGCATACTCATGAGCATGCCCATAAGCACAAAGATGTCCTAGAAGGTGGTGTTAATGAACATGGTCATCATGACAAAATAGGGCTGTCCGAACCTTTGCTTCTTGATGTAGAAAGGGCCGAGCATTCAGCTCATGATCATAATGTCCATTCATCTGCTCCAGATAAAAGACATTCAGAGCGGGATAAGGTTACTTTGGATCATGATGTGGGGGCAATTGCAAGGACACAGAAAGATGGTCATTCAGGGTTCAATATAAATATTCAGGGTGCCTATCTTCATGTGTTGGGGGATTTGATTCAAAGCATTGGTGTCATGATTGGAGGAGCAATCATTTGGATATATCCTCAATTGCAAATTATTGATTTAATATGTACTCTGTTTTTCTCATTAGTTGTACTGGGAACCACGATAAAGATGTTGAGAAATGTATTGGAGGTTTTGATGGAGAGTACACCTCGTGAGATAAATGCTACAGAACTTGAAGAAGGGTTGTGTTCGATTCCTGGTGTTTTAACAGTGCATGAACTACATATTTGGGCCATTACAGTTGGAAAAGTCTTACTTGCATGCCATGTGAGGATTCTGTCAGATGCAAATGCTGAAATGGTTCTCCATGGGGTAAAAGCCTATATTGAGAACGAGTACAAGATTAGCCATATCACTGTGCAGATTGAGCGTGAGACTTGATAGACATTTATCTGTATGAGTATCATCTTTCATTTGTAGTGGTTCTATATTTAATTGCGGTTCAAGTTTACACACTTGGGTTTCCTTCTAATTAGAACTTGCATTTGATTTGAAATCAACAAGATGAGAAATGTGCCCTGCTACTGGGGAAATTTCAATAGCTATTTGTATGCTCATTTCATTGGGTGTTTAGGATTTTTAATTCATGCTGTTCTTCAACTTGAAACTTTATTTTATTAAAGCAGATATGTAGGCCATGCTTTGTTGGAGATTGACACACAAGTAGGAAGTAGATGCAATGTAAAAACTCACTAATCAGTACTGCTCCATTGTGAACATCATTTTTGTAATGAATATGTTAACGCCACATGCTCCATTCTCCAATTTTGAAGTTCATTTACATTTACATAAAGAACATATTTATATAATGCTTCATTGTTACTAAAATAGCAGTAAAAGCAGATTCTATATACTGTAATACAACTGTAGTTTCTAACTTATCATCCATTCCTTTCATCTAAGGATTTTGCGATGTGAAGCTGACTGGAATGGCATGTTGTATTGCAAGCATTGGAGTTTAATTTCTGAATTATTCCCAATACATTGGTAATAATGCTGATCAGTTAATATCTAACAACTATTTGCATGAAAATAATTACAAATTATCTCACACTGATCAGAATATTAATTTGAATCTCTGTGTTCTTTCAAATGCATTTAGGATATCTTCCAATCTTCTGAGAATAGAAGTTCGAATCAAGGAGACATATAGGTGCCAAGATAAATACAGTAGCTAAGATACTAACATGGATAGCGTCTAAGACCTGAGTTTAGACTTAAATGAAGAAGTGGGTATTCCTCTGCCATATTGTATCTAAGGTAGTTTTTGAACTTGTAGAAATTGAATGCAAGTGACTATTCTTTTTCTCTATTAAGACAGCATATCTTTGCAGTCCATGATATTAGGTAAAATGCATTTGGAAAAATTTGTGCAAAATTTTTTCTTCTGTGGATGTTTTTGGATAGTAGAAATTGAATCCCTGTTTCTCTATTAAGAGTCAAGACCATAAGTTTTATGCAGTTTCTGATATTAGATAAAAATCTTTGGGAAATAATTGTGTAGAAGATTTTGCATCGTAAGTACTTAAAGTCAATTAGCTGTTTTTGTAGGGCTTAGTCATTGAGTGCTTATATATTCTTTACAGTGTATTGTTTTCTTTTCTGAAAGTGGTCAATACGAAAAAAGTGTGATACTGAAGCAAAGCTCAGTGATTCCTGGTGTTGACCAGGATGATTAATTGGCACTGTTAAAAGTTCAAGGATGGTCTGTAATCTATCAGGACTGGCAGTGAATCAAAGTGTGGAAATTTTGTCCACATGACAAAATTATAATAACTGGGATAAAAGAAAGCACAAAATAGGTATTCTGTGATGATAAGTAGCTCAGGCTTAGAGGTAGGTTGAGTTGCATCTGAAATGCTTTATTATCTATTATAAAATATGTAAAAGAATTTTTTTCAATGTCATCTCAGTGGTTATGAATGCTGCAAGAAGAATCCCAAATGTTTTTTCTGCATTGACATTTCTTTAGAAGCCCAAATATAAATTGACCTTCGGATCAGATCTGACCCATATTTGCTTGTTTACAAAGAAAATATATTGCTCGTGTATCGCACCTAATATCAGAATTTCATTATCATATGGTTCAACCCTCCTGGGAACACATACTACTGATCTTTGATATGGTTGCTTCTCATGGATTCTAGAACTATTATGATTGGACACATCTTGGGTAAGCTATTTACTACAATGTTGTATGATTTGATTTCTAGATTTGTGAATTGCAAGAAACTTTAACTAAAAGAAGGCTAAAGATTTATTCAACGCACAAAAAACTATAAAGTAAGAAGGGTCAATCGTCTAGCATAGAAGAGAGCACTACACAACCCTGTCTTTATCTACTAACTGATCCAACATGTGAGACAACTCCGAAGATGATTGGCTCCTATTCAAAATATTTAAACCCTGCAATTGATTAGAAGCTCATTTGGCCAGACAGCCTATTGCTCCATTCTACTCCCTAGGAATGTGAATAAAAGTAACAAATTCCAAAGAACCACACAACCTAAGAATCTATCTAATAATCAAAGTTGAGTGCCAACTGACCACCTAAGAATCAGATTCACAAATATTCCTTTTATAGCCAAGAACACAACTTCGACATACGACATACAAAATGGCTAGAGCCTTCATGTAATTATTTGTATGAAGACCCTTATAAATTGAAAAAATAAGTTGAATATCACCAAAGCTATCACACCCTACTCCACCAATACCAACATGACCAGGATTCCCCCGAGAAGAGCCATCGGAGTTAATTTTCAAAACCCGAGAAGAACCATCAGAGTTAATTTTCAAAACCCCCCTGAGGCGGAGGGATCCAATGACCCTCCTGATTTACCTTCTGCAAAGGATGTCTGCATCTATTCCTTCTGACCTACATACCACTCACCCCAAGAGAAGGATCATCTCCTCGAAGAGGAAAATTGAACCAATTGCAAATATCAACATCTCTAGCATCCACACCTCCAGCAAAGTCATACTTTGCTAAGATAGTCTCTTGATGAGAATGAATAATTTTCCAATACAAGGGTTGGTAAATTGGAAAAATTTCAATAGGAAGGGGATGTGGTTGATGTTGAAATGTTTGATAAGATGCAGAGACAGGAGGAGAACACATGCTGATTTAAGAGGACGGGAGCTAATTTGAAAAGGAAGGAAAATAATTCTTAAGAAATTCAAGACCTGAAGAAGATTGTGCTCAATATGACTCAATTGGAAGCTAAGGGAATGGAGGCCCTTAAGAATCTAAACTAACTTTTTTGTCTGTTGTTTTGTTTTTGCTACTCATTTGTTGTTGTAGTGTTGTTGGCTTTATGATTTTTTATCTTTATAGCAATGTTTTATAAATAGGGTTTTAGGTCCATTCAAAACCTGCTTGTTCCTTAATCAAAAACCATCCTAGCATCATGAAAATTTATTTAATTCCTTTCCAACCAAATATGCCAAATATTGAAAGTGGGTCCACGAACCCATGCAACCTAAATAAAAGAGGTCTTAACTAGAGGCTTACCGCAATGGTCCCAAAACTCAGCCAAAGAAGAAACATGTTAGAAGGCCTAATTCCAAACTCCCCACCAGAAGTGTCAAATCTTCATGTTTCTACCAAGGCCAAGTAGGGTTTTCAAAGAATAACCAAATAATTGATCACATATTGGCACTTAGAGCTAAGTGAAGAAAAAAGAACCTATAAATGTAAGGATTATTGTTGTTTTGTTGATTTCCAAAAGGCATTTGATACTACTCTTAGACAAATTCTTATCCAAAATCTTTTAGTTTTATGGATTCCAAAACATTTTGTTGTTCTTCTTATAAGCCTATATGGGGAGGTGATTGGTAGAGTTCAAACTCTACTAGGTTTGTATAGGATATTTGTTAAACCATTGATATTAAATAGGGTTGTCTAGTTTTTCTTGTTTTACTTTGCCTCTACATGGATGAATTGGAGATCATTGCAAATTCAAGGATAATATATGGTGGTTATATTCATTATGATATTAATAATCACTATTTTTTTACAAATAACACAATTGTCATCTCACATAGTATTGTTGGTTTGCAATGGTACCTTGATATTTGAAGTTTGTTTTGTGATACACATGTTTTACAAGCAAACTTGAGTAGAAATGAGGTCATGGTTTCCAAGACAATTAAGAAAGAGACACATGCAACTAATCTCATTTAAAAATTAAATTTTAGTTAATGTGGTTTCTTATTATACTTAGCTTGGTCCACATGTCATGAGACCTCCCTTTATTATCCTCCTTGTTGTACAGAAGACAAATTATGCAATGGTTATATCGCACTTATATTCTAGAGAAAATATATTTTCAACTCTAGTTCCAATCTTCAATAATAATAATAAAAGAAAAAAAACTCTAGCTCCAAGATACCAAAACACAACTACACATTCTCTAAAATTTAGTGTCATAAACAATCTTTAATAGTCATGATATTTGAGGACCTTGCCTTTGAACTACCAATTGAGCTTGAGTTGATAAAGTTCTTATTTCCATGTTATCTCAAAACTTGTTGGTAAAGAGGTTAGTTCAATACGTAATTATTTTGGCTGAATTTTCTATTCATCTTCTTTAGATTTTACCAATTGTTCATGTGGTGAGATTATTCCATGTATTAAGATGCATGGTAGATATGAAAATTGAGCATAATAGATATCAATTCAAGGTCCTTCAATTATCCATAAAGTTGTTAGGATTGAGGAACACTGAGAGGAAGGGGTGGGGGGGGGGGGGGGGGTGAATCAGTGTTCTAGCACTTTTAACTTTATTAAACAGGTTGCATAACCATAAAGCAAAAATAATTGAAAGTAAACAACTGAAACATAAGCAAAGCATCCACAACATTATGACACCATGATTTTTATCGTGGAAACCCAGTTAAGGGAAAAACCATGGTGGGGAAGGAACCCACAAGTAATTACTTTTGCAAAAATAAGTAACCATGTTAAAGGTTTGTGTACATAAGGGAATGCACATGCATTTAAGCACACTACCTAGAGCTCACTGGTCAGATTACAACATACAATGAGGCTCACTACCACACAAAATAAATGGATAACAATCCAACAAAAAATGAATTGATAAATAGCATCAACTATGCCTGGACAATTCCATGTAAGTACAAAGTAAATCTACTTATCGGATAGTGGAACCTATGATCACTGATCCATCACACATACATAGGATATTGTTATCTTGTCCAATCACCACATCATATAAATCAACACAAAAACTCGAGCTTATATATACATTAGCAAAGATAATAACTCCAACTGTCGGCCTCAAGAATAATATTAGTATTTTGTGAAGTGTCGGCCTGATCTGAACTCAAAACGTGTTCCTAACCTTGAATAAAAGCATAGAAGTTGTTATACATGTCATCTCTATCATATTCAACTATCAAACCGATTAAATCATTGATCTGATAGGATCGTTTATCGATCCATTAACCAATTGTCTATGTTCTACATTGTTCTCTGTATACCTGATACTTAGAAAGCTATAACTCAAACATATGATAACACTAACTCCAACGAATGTAAACCAAAGTAGATAATACCTCTTTGAACCTCCTCCTAGGTTTTCACCTCAAAACCCGATCATACATGCCTATACTGATCCATATACCAAACCTAGTATATTGTGCCAGTTATCCCATACTTAGTTAAATCTGCACTCTAACCTTCGAGATCATCAAAGTATGATAAGTCACTTCCAGAATAGTGTATGGTTGCCATCAATGACAATATACAACTTTAACAAGAGCAGTGTCTCTTGCTAATAATCTCCCCCTTTGGCATTGATGACAACACTTAGTGAAAAAAGACTAAGTGCCCAAACAAAATACCAAACTTCCATACTCCAAAAAGATTTCTCCTTATCCAAAAATATGAGCTCCCCCTGAGTTGAATCTCTCATTTTTCCACTCCTTATCTCTCCCCCTTTAACATCAATGGCAAAGGCTGGAACTCAAAAAGATTCTCCTACAAAAATCCTAAGTAACTCTGCTATATACAAGTTATCCACAAGTACTTACAAAACTTTGAAAATGTCTGTGAAATTATTCTTTAGAGCTGCAAAATTAGTATCACAACTCTTCTTCATACTCTCCATCTCTTCAATCAGCCCACAAATTGCATAGGTTGTTTTCTCTATATTAATAAGATCTGAAGTATCTGGAAAATTATAAGTTAGTTTTGCCTCCTTCAGACTGTTCAACAGAATATCAAGCTTAGGAACAACCAAGCTCATAAGATGACAAATTCTCCCCTTCACTCTTTCCTTTTCAGTGACAAGTTTGCTAGTTTTATCATTTAAAGTTGTCACCTATACTGCATGCACCAAAGCTAAAGTCTTCAAAGGATCGAAAGACTTTGATATTTCAACTAGCTTCTCCTCACTCTCCTTAATGATTTTATCAACATTAGACACACATCCAGTATAATCAATACAACATTTGTAAATTTTGCTTCCTTTGGTCAAAGTATTCTTCACTCCCTGAATTGCCAGGCCCAAAAATTTTTTGTTTGTGGCAATCTCATCCTTCAACTGATTAAGTCTTGTAGTCTTGTATTGGTTTTGTACCTTCACCAATGATAAATTTTCCAAAGATTCAAAATGTGTGTTTCTTACCTTCATGAAACTTTCTAACTGACTTGAAGTTGATTCATTTTGATTTGTTGCATAGGTAGGCATGATCTTGCACAAAAATGGAGATGCAAGAGTAAGCAACTCACTATCTTTCTTATGCTTCCTCAAGATCTAATTCCTTGCTCTTATATGAGCTATATTAGTAATATCTATCAACTTTTTGGGGCTGAGATCATCCAACTAACTTGGACCTTGAATGATCTACATGTCCTCTAAATCAGTGATATCCTTTTCATCTATTGCCTTTGCAGTGTCTCTTGCCACTTCTTCAATCTTAACCTTTCTATTCAACTCCTTCATGAGTCTGATCTTTCATTGTCTCCTCTTCTCTTGTGATTTATGCATTTCCATCATTTTGATAATTTGATACTATCTCATATGATTTCTCTTTTGCTTCATCTTCCTTCACTTTCTAATCAAGATCATATTCTCCCCCTTTTATTGTTTCTTTATAGTTAGGGACTCTGGGAATGTCTTCCTCTTCATTATCATTACCAACTAAAAGTGTAATAGGAACATCAGAGATAAAGATATCTAGTTCTTCGTTAGTCATGTGAAATGTTGTGTCCAATGGTTCATTGTCATCAATTTTCTCATCATTCTTCTATGCAACCTCATATTGCTTGTTCATCAAAATTTGTGTTATCACTTTCTTTGTTTCCTTGGTGACCTCATCTATATTACCAAGCATAAGTCTATTTATTCTTGTCTTCCAATTCAACTCTTTCTTAGCTTCCTCAAGAATGTCTACTTCCTCCTTAGCAATAACACGGCATAGATTGACCAAAGTCAATTCTCTGATTTCCTTATCCTTTCCCTTAGTTGTCAACCTCCTGGCTTCAAGTATATCAAATAGATCATCGGGGATGTCCCCTTTTATCTCAACCAATGCTCTATTATACTTGTTCAGGTATGTAATTACTCCATCTTCTAATTTTCTTTTCTCATCCTCATCATATAATTTATAATATCTCTTCAATGGGACTAATACACCATGAAGTTTCATATTCTTTAAAACATCATTACATGAGAAATATGGCTTACCAATAACAACCATAGGCTCCTTAGCTTCAAAATCATTCTTAGGTGCAGGACCACTTACCACTTTGGCTTCCTTGGCTCCTTCAGTTCTCAATTTCTTCACATCATCATCTGAATTAGTTACCTCTTCTTTGTCACATCCTTGTATCTTTTATATGTCCTTTCCCTTTTTTCTTAACTATTTTCCTAATGTCTTGATCTGGTTTAGCTTATTTGGATGGTGTGGCTTTCGGTGTAGATGGTTTTGGTTTTTCTGATTTCTTTTCATGTTTCATCTCCAATGAACTAATAGAGTATTTTATTGAACTCCTTGTCTGTTTACCTCTGGATGATAATGTAAAAGATATATGCACATGAGGGGAATCAACATCATCATCTATAGGATCTTCTGTAATCTTCTCTTTCCCCTTTTCTTTTTCTTTCTCTTCAAACTTCTTCATTCCTTCTATTATCTTCTCCTTAGTAAAGCCCATCTTTTCGCTAATCATTTCAACTTCATTTCTGATTTTCCTCTCCCTTGCAGGTCTAGTTATCTCTTCACGCACTTGAAGAATCTTTTCTACATATGTACCAAACCTTTTCTCAGTTTTTTCTATAAGTTTCTTCAAGATATCTTCTACATAGGCCTCAATACATTGACCATCCACCTCATATCCCATAGGCATCACCCAATATATCCTAGGATCTATTGCTTCCATCAAACATGCATCAATATCTACCATGAAACAAATATTGTCCTCATATTTCCTTACACTCTCAGGAGGGATTATGTATCTTAAGTGCATAGATTCCTGAAAACTTTTGAAATATCCACATATAGTACTTCTTGTTGACTAATCACACAACATATCATAGAATTGTGTAATCTGAATTGTCACAGGTTTATCCTCTTTCCACTTTACATTGCCTACTCTAGGAAAGAAATTTATAAAGTAGAAAAGTATGCATACCAACACCGATCCATACTTGAATGTCTGCTTCTTTTCCTTCTTGATCTTTACCAAATTATTCAAATATTGATCTCTTAGAGATTCACAGATATCATATTCGGCATTTTCTTTTACCATTTTGTATGCAACATAGGTAATAGTGCTATAAATTGATTTTTCTCTACTAGAATGAAATACCTTATACCCAAGTACCATAGATGCGAACTTCACATCAAGATGAATAATGTTGTTGAATGTCATCGCATGCTTATCCCACTAAGAGTCGGTCAAATTGGGGACTATGTCCTTCTAAATTGATTTTAGGGAAGGCATCTCACCTTTGTCACATAAACTAGTAACTTCCTTTAGGACCTCCTTCGTAATCTTTTAGGGTTTGTCAAGCCAAATGAATTGATCATGAACTCTGCTTAAGATGTATTGCACCCAGTCCGCTTCAAATAAATTTAGGAAATCCATAATCTATGAAAATTTCTACTCTACCAACACTTTGAGTTCATCTTTCATAACAGAATCCTTAAATACTTCCTTAAATTTTTGTTTAATTACATTGTCACCCAATTCTTCCATATTACAATCAATATATGCCCTAACATGTTCAACATGCAATACATTGTAGGGAATGGATGAAAAAGAACTATCAAGGTCATCCTCCGTAGATTTGTTCATATGTTTCTTAAAGACTCGTCTAGGATGCTATGTAATATCAACAACTTGGTGCATATCCATGATTCAAGCTTCAAAAATCAAAATGCGCAATGAAAATACATTTTCTAATGAATTTAGGGTTAAAAATTGAAACTATCATAAATCACTTCAATATGCTTGGAAATCACCTTCAACTACTATGCAAACACTTCTTCAACTCGCAAGGTGTGAAATGATTAGAAGAAATGCCTTTTTCTTACTTTGCATACCCAAAAAGTGAAAAATAATTAATGCAATGTACCCTAGCTTCAAACTGTCTCATAACAGAGGATAGAAAATCCATTTCTGATCCTTTGGAACATCAATAAAACTCTTGTGAAAGAAATAACATGTCATAAATTCATTTATTCATCTTAATATGTCGATCACATTCACTGCTTTATCTGATTCAAGGGTTAGGTAAGGATTTTTCATAAAAATTTCCCCTTTAGGTCATTGACCTAATCAGTTTCCTAATGAAATTTCCACACTAGATGCTAGTGTGGTCATTCCAGTAGAATCAATCCATTCTTTTCTAACCTGTGTCTTTCTCATTTCCTTTCTAACTTCATAAACATAAATTATTTTCTTCCCTTTATCAATATGTACATTGTTTTTTCTACCGAGTCTCTTATGTTATCATATCCGCAATTCTTAGCAATGTGACCGATGTTTTTCAATTAAAACATATCACATATCCATACCTTGTGTTTGCTTCATTTTCCCTTAATTTGCATTGGTTCGCAGTGTGTCCAAAATTATTATATTTTTAGCAGGTTATGTTCCTCTAGTTCACAAAATTATTCACCTATGATCTACATTCATTTGATTTGTGTCCTTATTTGTAGAAAGTGTAACAATAGACAGAAAAAGATGTGGTATTAGGTTTGCTCCTGCATTGATTTTCTCTATGACCACATTTGTTGCATGAAAAACATCTCTCATTGAAGTTTTATCGATTAGATTGCCTCATAGGTGTTCTTTTAGGTTCCTTCATCTATTTTTTCGATAATGTATTATTTTGACTAGATCCAAAACTTTCTCCTTTCTCAAATCCAAGTCCTTGCGTTTCTCATTTTTCCCTTTAGCCTCCCAGTTGTTCATCAAGCTTCACAGAACTAGATTTTAATTTTCATTGAATTCATTTCCTGCAGCAAGTTCACTCCTAAGAACATCATTTAAACTTTCAAGTTCCTGCTCATTATGTCTGGATTCCTCAAGATCAATCTACAATTTTCCAATTTCACAATTTAATTTATTAATTTCTTCAATTTTGTCCTTCAAGGATTGCTCAATATTTTCTTTGCTTAAATCTCCTTAGTCATCTTCATTACCATAGCTTCCACTTCATGTTACAAATTATCTCTCTTTTGTGATATATTCACATTCATCTGATTTTTATTTCAATGCTTGTGAATCGTCAATGCTTCCTTTCTGCTTCAACTATTCAACAAGATCTTTCCTCTTATCCCTAGATTTGTTAAATTGTTCCTTCAAATTCTCAATGAAACTTTCAGCATCCTTGAATCTCTTTTCCAATTCTAGGTTGTGAGAATTTGATTTGCCAAGACCATCAAGTGCAACCAAGAGTTGTCTTTAAACACTACTAGAAATTGTTAAATCTGCTATGAGGACATTCCTTAAATTTTTAGACTTCTTACAAGGACCAAATATCGGATACCACTTGTTAGGATTGAGGAACACTGAGAGGGGGGTGAATCAACATTCTAGCACTTTTAGTAGTTTTAACTTTATTAAACTGATTTAATGTAACCACAAATAAAATATAACTAAAAGTAAACAAATGAAACATAAGAAAAGAATCCACAACATTATGACACCATGATTTTTATCGTGGAACCCCAATTAAGGGAAAAACCATGGTGGGAAGGAGCCCACAAATAACTAATTTTGCAGAAACAAGTAACCATGTTAAAGGTTTGAGTACATAGGGAAACACACATGCACTCGGGCACACTTACTAGAGCTCACTACTCATATTACAACATACAATGAGGCTCACTACCATACAAAATAAATGGATAACATTCCAACAAAAATGAACTGATAAATAACATCAACTATGCCTGGACATTTCCATGTAAGTACAAAGTAAATTTTCTTATCTAATAGTCAAACCTATGATCATTGATCCATCACAAATACATTATGTTGTCCTATCATCTAATCATATAAATTGCCACAAAACTCAAGCTTATATATCCATCAACAAAGATAATAACTCTAACTATCAACCTCGAGAAAAATA
The DNA here is from genome assembly GCA_018584345.1 of Thuja plicata. Classification (NCBI taxonomy): domain Eukaryota; kingdom Viridiplantae; phylum Streptophyta; class Pinopsida; order Cupressales; family Cupressaceae; genus Thuja; species Thuja plicata. The sequence goes on from MU224613.1 coordinate 1,679,249, forward strand.
TTAGTAGTGTGTGAAGCGTCGGCTTGATCTAACCTCAAAATATGTTCCTAACCTCAAAAAAAGCATAGAAGTTATCATACCTTTCCTCTCTATCATATTCAACTATCAAAATGATCGTATCATCAACCTAGTAGAATCATTAATCGATCCAATAACCATCTTTGTTCTACATTGTTCTCTATATACCTGATACTCAGAAATCTATAACTCAAACATATCATAACACTAACTATTGCGAACGTAAACCAAAGTAGATAATACCTCTCTGAATCTCCTCCTAGGTTCGCACCTCAAATCTCATTCATGCCTGCATGTACTGATCCATATACCAAACCCAATATATTGTGCCAATTATCCCATACTTAGCCAAAACTACACTCTAACCTTCGATATCATTGAAGTATAATAAGTCACTTCCAGAATAGTGTATGGTTTCCATCAATGACAACATATAACTTTTACAAGAGCCGTGTCTCTTGCTAACATAAAGCTATGTGAATAAAAGAAGAAGAACAATTAGTATTTCGAATGTAAGAGTTTCATATAGGGAATTAATATTGATATCAATTGTCTTCCTCCTAATACGTCATCTACCAATGTCCCCTACATGTTGAGAATATACATTGGTAGAAGCATTAGGGATGAAATCTACAAAACCTACATATAGAAAAATTAGACAAAATTAGTAGAACTATTATCCACAAAAATACAATACTAATTGAAGCTCTATATCCAAATAGAAAGAGAGCACATTACTCCTGTCAAGTACACTTAGTTAGCCTTTGATGTTTTATTTAGGCCAAGTGTGAGTATGGTGTCACAAACATTTCATAGAGTTAGAGCACTTCAACCTAAGAGACCAATGCATTTGTAGACTTTGTAGTAATGAAATAGAACCAGAAGATGAATTTATTTTTATATATCTAATGTATTATGAGATATGTGGCTGATATGTTGTAGGTTTTTCTACATCTTCAAAAAAAATCATGACTTTGTATGATGTCTTATTCATTATCATAATCAAATATTTGTACCTCTATTCGTTAAAGAGATGAGCTAGCATAGTCTTCATTATTAATATTTGTCAATGTAACCCTAACCTCAATAGAAAACAAAATCATGTCTTTGACCTCCAGTCTATAGGCACAAGTGTGCTTGTTGTGAATGATGACTTTTCTTTCCTTTCCATATAAAATTGTATTTAAAATATGTGTTTATTGTGGTTTATTTAACTTAACTTGGTTACTAATGGATAATATCATATATAAATATTAAAACTTTAAAAAATGTTTGAAAACATTTGCATCTCTTATATATTCCCAACATAAAAGTGATGAATTCATGTGGTAAATTGATTCTTTAGTTCAGCTACTTAATTTTTGTGAGTAATCAATGAGGAGCATCATAAACATAATAAATAAATAGGGAGCTCTTCTTTACGCTCAATGTAATGTCCTTCTCCTTTCAGTCTGAAGATGTCTGGATATTAGCATTGTCTTTGAATATGTATTAGGGGATGCACAACTTGTGGTTTTGGTTGTTACTTTAAATGTGTTTTGATATCTAGTTTCTCTATTTTAATTGTGAACCTTATTTATGGCTCATATTCCTTTCTTGATTGGTGTATTTGGACCACTCACATATTTTGACATATGATCACTCAACATGTCATTTATAATGTCTTGCTTGCATTGAGATTCATGAGTGAAAACGTGTCACGTTCCTTGCAAGGAATTGATATATTTCATGGTTGTGGTATTCAATGAGATGCCTATGTGTTGTTTATGTGCTTGATGAATTATAATTATTTTGTTCCTGGATATGTGGATGATTATTTGTATTGTCGATAAATGTTTCACAATTGTATCATATGTGAATGTATTTATTTATGCTCTATACATTAGTGTACCTCATGGAGTGTGTAATGTATTTCATGTTTGCATTCTCATAGACTTGTTTGGACTATGAATTTTCTATTTTAGTGGTTTATTTGTAAATGTGTGTGTATATATGGATGTTTTCTATTAAACTTCATGATGTTGTACCTTGCTGTGGGACTTATATTGTGGTTCAACTATCAAATAGTACATCTTGTAGGTAGAGTTGATTTGGGTATTGAGTGTGTAGGTATAGGGCATTTATACACTTGATTTACATGTTTTGATGTTTGTGTTGGTATGCTTTACGTTATATTTGACTAATGATGACCCAAATATGAATCAAAGGTAATTTCAAAATCTATATTTGTTGTAAAATGTTTCAAAACATGTATTTGTTGTAAAATGTCAATGAATGCATGATTTAAATGATTGCTTAAGTTTTGTGTTTTCCATTAAAAAATGAGTTTTATGTACACATGATTTAATTGTATTTAAAATGTGAAATTGAATGTGGTAGAACATTTAAATTGAATTTAAAATTATAAAATAATAAATGAAAAGGCATTGTAATAGAAAGAAGAGTTAGTTATTTGGTTGGCTTCTTATTTTTAGAAGGATTTGCTTTCTAAACCCTCTCCCCAGAAAAAATTGAAAGTTGAATTGTGGGCCCATTTATGATGAAAAATAGTGGGATTGATTTTGGATTAGACAATAATGGGAAGGGAATTTCTTGGATTGTATGGACTCTTCCTCTCTCGTGGTTTTTTACAAGTTTTGTATGATTGTTTGTGTAAACAAAATTGAGGTGATTTAAAATTTGAATTCTAGACTCATTTATAAATGGGAAAAAATAGGATTGATTTTAGATTAGATGAGAATGGGAAGGGAATTGCTTGGATTGTATGGACTCTTCCTCTTTCATGGTGTTTTACAAGTTTTGTATGATTGTTTGTGTCAACCGAATTGAGGCAATTTGTTCATTTCTCCCTCCTTATTCATTTTTTAATATTTGTTGTCATTCTTGTCATTAAGGGAGCATAGATATTCCAAATGCATTTTAAATTTTGAAATTTGAGTGGGAAATAATATTGTACGCAATTTCTAATTTGAGCATTTTTGTGCCCTAATAGTACACAAATTTTAAAAAATAACTAGAAAATAAAAATGGTCATTAGAGTTGGATGTCTTTTGTATTTAGAGTCAAAGGATACTTTTTTATTTTTTTATAACTTAGAAAATCTAAAATTTCAAGGTATTTTAATAGAGTTTCTTCAATTGTTTTGATTTGTGTTTTAAAAAATAAATTTGAAATTTTCAAATGATTTCAAATGTTTTGGAATGGGAGATATCAGGCCTCCTTCATATTTTTATTTTCATGCATTTTAAGATTATGTGAAATTTTTCATGAAGCCAAATTATTGCCTTGTTTTTCATGCCACAATCGATTGTTGTGAGTTATGATGTACCTCAGACATAGTTGTTAGAGAGAAGTATAGGAGTGGATTTTGACTTTATCAAGGAAAAAAGGAGCTCAAGGATATCTAGTGTGAAAGTATCTCAATTAAGTGATAACTAATGAAACACATGGGAAATCAAAATGGACCAAGATAATTGTGTCATGTCATGCTTGGAGTGTTTGCATTGCTTAGGATGAGTGTAGAAGACATAAACACTAAGAGCGCATTATATTTGTATGGTTTAGTAAACACATCTCTTGTGAGAGGTACTCAATTCCACATGGATGAGTCTTGAGCCCATTTTAATGACACTCCCTAAACGCTCTCTAGGATCTAGTCATGTTTTCAATTGATGTGTACATATGGGATCGTGTAGCTATTTCTAATGATGGTAATTGATTGATATTGCATGCTATATATGTTTCATGTTTTCTCCCTGTATGGTGTGAGTTTAAGTCACCTCCTCATGTTGTGTACTGTGTCTATGATTGGACGTTTGTAACCATTTGCTAGCATAATGGTGTAAACCTAATTATTTCAGATGCTTAGGTAGCATGGAAAACATAGATGGGGACTAAAGGTTTGTTTACAAAGTTTTGGAAGATGTTATCACTTACTGTAAAGGATTTCTATATTTTTGTATCCTTTTATGAAAATAATGTAAATGGTTATAAAAGGATATTTGAGTCCTTTTATATATTTTTATATGGAATATTGGACCTTCCTTTCAAATGGATTGTAATTTTCAATTTAAGTGGTACCCATAAATTGTCTCTTGTTTCCATGACTCAATGTTGGATTCAAGCATACATGTCATCTTGTATGTCTTATATGATTTCATGTGTTTGAATCTAAATAAACTTAGGAATATTCAATTGGGTTTTAAAATGAACATTATGTTTAATAAACAAAATAGTGTTGATACAACTATTTTTTGTTTATGTCATCTTTGGCATTCCCCTTTAGGGAATCGTCTTGTCTTGGGATAATTTAGGGTCTATGATCCTAGGGTGGGAAGGATACGAGGACTATACTTGTTGAAGACAATTATTCAATTGTGTATTGTCATTGATGTTAAACATGTATATACACTTATGTAGTGATGATACACAAATGTCTATATTCAGACTAAGCACAGTTGGTGAACAGAATGAGTTGTTTTAGTGTTGACCAAGTTCAGTCTAGTATTGAAGAAGTTTAGTGTTGACCAAGTCACTCGGGCATTTCAGTCATGGTCGGGCATTCAGTGCCAACCGACTAACAATGATTTACATTCTATAATTAATTGATTATATGAGGCCGACTGAATTGTGATTAATTACTTATTTAGAAGTGTATTCAAGCCGACTTGACAGGGCTCATCATATATATGAAAGGTCAAGTTTGGATTGAAAAGAGAAAAATAAGAGAAGATAAGAAAAAGAAAAGAGTGTGAAAAAGTGCAAGAAGCAGAAGTGTGGAATTCTATGACATGAAGAGTGAAGGTGAAATCAGATGGGATTCTGATTGAGTACAGATCACTCAGAGCTGCAATAGAATATCTTATCAGCAAGGATCTAGTCATAATCAGAATAGAGATCTGAATCAGCAAAGATGGTTTCTTACACATACAAGTCAATTCATTGTTACTCTCTAACAATTGTAGAGTGATCTCAAATCTCTTAACAGAGTACACTTAGCAGTCTTTTTGTAAATCCTCTCAAAAGGTAGCATTTCTATGTTGAAGTGTTGAAGACCTATAACAAGGCCACTCCTCACAGGGTGATTAAATCCTTTAACAAGGTCACACCTCACATTGTGCTATTGTAACCTTTAACAGGGTTGGTTCCCAATAGGGCTCACTTCAGAAGAGTGAAAAATAGTAACTAGTAACATTGGTGGTTTTTCCCATATTGGGTTTCCATGTTAAATCTTGGTGTCACCTATGTATATGTTATTTGTTTCATGCTTTATGTTTTTTCACTTACTCACCAAAGTATAATTTCATTGGATATTATAAAGATTTCTTTGACACCCGAGTTACAAAAGAATATCTTAATTGACCGAGTAACAGTGTTAAAGTATTTAAGACATCTAAGGGACAAAGAATTTGTTTTCAAGTAATTGATTCACCCCTCCCCTCTCAGTTACTTATCTCATTTCCAACAATTGGTATCATAGCTTCAAGTGCTTTCTGAGAAGGTTTCAAGACATAAGCTAAATATCAAAGATGTCTTACAGAAGGGAGATCCCAAAGCTAAACAAAGACAACTTCCTAGCATGGTAAGAGCTGATAAAGCTACAGCTATCTACAATCAAAGATGTTGGTTTGCAATTTTTGGAAAGAAAATATGTGGAACCAACAGGGACTATGACTGTGCAACAGATGATGGAATGGAAGCTTCATAATATAATGATGATTGATATAGATTCTTCACTCAGCTACTTGGAATTTGATGAAGTCAAGGACTGCCCTACAGCCTATGATATGTGGAAGAAATTATAGGACATAAATGGAGGAGATGCAAATGTAAAGAGAGCCAAAGCAAAAATTCTAAGAGGAAAATTTGACCAGATGAAAATGAAAGAAGGAGAAGACATTACAAGAAACAGTGAAAGAATCAAGAGGACTATGAGTGCCATCAGAGTTGCAGGTGGAATAATTGAAGATACAATAGTGGTTAGCAAGGTACTAAGAACTTTACTTCCTATCTATGCTATTAGAGTTTCATCTATTCAAGAGATGAGGTACAATAAGGATATAACTCTAGATACATTAGTGGGAACGCTTACAACTTTTGAGCTGGACAACTTTGACAATTACTCTCTTAGCTCTAGAAATCTTGAGTCTGCATTCAAAGCTAAATTAAACCTTGGTAAGAAGGATAGATACTCAAAATGGAAGCAGACTGAAAGTGACAGTGATGATGAATTTGATGATGAAGATCTTGACATCATTGAAGCATTACTTGCAAGAAGAGCCGCAAAAGGAAAATACAAAGGAAAAATACCATTGATTCATTTTTCATGCAATGAGGTTGGTCACATTGCTGTGAAGTGTCCGAACAAAGAAGACAAAGATGATAACAAGTTCAACAAATTCAAAAAAAATAAAGATTTCAAGAGCTACAAAAGCTACAAGGATAAAGGTAAGAAGTCTTGTTATATTGCTAAAGATTCTGACAGTGATGAAGAAGAAGATGAAATGGTTTATATTTCTATTAAGGATGAGCCAAATGAAGAAGATGAAAAGACATCACTTTTCTCACGCATCAATAAAAATGACACATGGATAATTGATAGTGGTTGTTCTCATCACATGACTGGTGATAAGACAAAATTTGAACATCTTGAACACTATGATGGTGGGAGTGTCAATTTTGGGAATGATGAACCTTGCCCTGTAAAAGGAAAAGGTTGCATTAATATGACAGAAGGAATCAAATGTGATAATGCTTGTTGGGTTGAAGGATTGAGGAGAAATCTACTCAGTGTAGCACAACTGAACAACATTGGCTTCAAGGTAGAATTCATGAATGGTAAGGCCAAGCTCCTCGATGGTAAAGGGAACCTAGTCAGAATTGGCAGGAAAACAAAAGGTAATCTATTATACCTTGATCTTACTGAAGGTTCATGCTTTATTGCACAAATAGAAAAAAATTGGTTATGGCATAAAAGGTTGTGTCATGTAAATTTTGATAATATGGTAAACATAAGCAAGAACAAGAGAGTCAGAGGCAGTCCTATTTTGAAGAAACCCGAGTTAGCAATATGCAAACAATGTCAAATTGGAAAGATGAGCAAGACAAGTTTCAAAAGAAAGAATTACAATACTCACGAAGTCTTGGAAGTTGGAATTGGTACATACTGACCTTTGTGGACCAATTGGAACAACAAGCTATACTAGAGAGAAGTATTTTATTCTATTTATTGATGATCATTCCAGAATGATGATTGTCATGTTTCTCAGAGAGAAATCAAAATATTTTCGGAAATTGAAATGGTATCTTGCAAGAGTTGAAAAGGAAACAGGAAAGAAACTAAAATGCCTAAGATCTGACAAAGGAGGAGAATTCATTTCTAATGAGTTTAATGAATTATGTAATGAGAGAGGAATGAAAAGACAGGTATCTACCCCCGATACACCACAACAAAATGGAATAGCAAAAAGAAGAAATAGATCCATTATGGATTGTACCAGAACCCTAATGATTGAAAAGAATGTTGTTACCAAATACTAGAAGAAGGCCATCAGCACTACAACATTCACCTTGAACCAAGTTCAACTGAAGAAAGGTAGTAACCAGACACCTTTTGAATTATGGTATGGATATAAACCTAATGTTCATTATTTCAAAGTATTTGGAAGTAGATGCTACATGTTGAAGGAAGCAAGAAATGGAAAACTAGATGCAATAAGTGATGAAGGAATATTCCTAGGTTACTCATGTAAACGCAAAGTATACAAATGTATGAATCTTACTACTCATAAATTCATAGAAAGTGTACATGTCAAGATTGATGAGTTTGTAGAAAAATGTGAAGAGAAGAGAAGTAAAGAGCCTGAAGACTACATGAACTTTGTGTATCATGAACCTGACGCTATACCTATGACTCAAGCAATGGTGGTTGGACAACATAACCATCGACCACTAAATATACTAGCACAAACTTTGCAACCCGAGTTGCAAACTATGCAACCCAAGCTGCTGGTAGAAGAGACCAAGTCACAGAAAGAGGGAACCGAGTCTCAGACAGAAGAGACCAAGTCACAGACAGTGGAACCTAATCATCAAATAGACGAATAGGAAAGAATGTTTGAGAATGATAGACCTAGTGGATCAAGTCCAGAATCTAGACTGGAGGATCCAGTACTTTCAAAATATGTTAGAAGGCATCATGCACCTGAGAAAATAATTGGAGATCAGATAGAAGGTGTAATGACAAGGAAAAAACTCAAAGGTACATGTTTACTAAGTGAATTTGAACCTAGAACTGTTAAAGATGCTTTGAATGATGAAAGTTGGATAGAGGAAATGAACGAAGAAATTAAGCAGATTGAGAAGAATAAAACTTGGACTCTTGTGCCTAGGCCAAAGGACAAGAATGTGATTTGAACCAAGTGGGTATTTAGAAATAAGATGAACGAAAATGGTGAAGTATCTAGAAACAAGGCTAGACTAGTTTGTAAAGGATATGCTCAAGCAGAGGGTATTGATTATGGAGAAACTTTTGCTCCTGTTGCAAGACTTGAAGGATTCAGAACTCTTGTGGCATATGTTGCACATGAAGGATACAAAGTATATCAAATGGATGTGAAATCTACATTTCTGAATGGAATCCTAGAAGAAGAAGTCTAGATTGAACAACCTGAAGGATTTGTTGATCCTAGCATAAGGAATATGGTTTGCAAGCTGTACAAAGCATTATATGGACTGAAGCAAGAGCCCAGAGCCTGGTATGAAAGACTACATAGTTATCTAGTAAGTATTGGATTTTAGAGAACCAATAATAACAGTAGCCTGTACATCAAAGAAGGACCATAGAATAAAATACTATTAGTAGAGATATTTGATGATGACATATTATTCACTAGTTATGATGACTTATGCAAAGCATTCTCTATAGCTATGAGTAAATAATTTGAGATGACTATGTTTGGTGAGATCAAATTCTTTGTTGGTTTACAAGTACATCAAATGAAGGATGGTATATACATTACTCAATCAAAATGTATCAAGGAGATACTTAAGAAATTTGGTATGGAAGATTCCAAACCTGTTGGAACACCCATGTGTACTGGACAGAAATTGTCTAAGGATGATGATTCAAAAGAGGTATATCAGACCAACTATAGATCCATGATTGGAAAATTACAATATGTTGTTCACACCTGACCTGATATTGCATTGGTGATTGGTATTGATGCAATATTTTCAGCTAATCCCAAAGACAATCACCTAATGGAAATTAAAAGAATTTTGAGATATCTGAAGGGTGCTGAAGACTATGGTTTATGGTATTATAAAGGAGAAAATATGGATAGGGTTTAGAACAATGGACATTTTCTCATAAAAGTGACCCTATGGACATATTTTCCATATACATTTAATTGTAATTGATAAGGGGTGTAAATCTGTAAATGAAAGAAAATAATAATAGAATAAAATACATACCTCTGAAAAAGAACCTGCTGAAAACCCTGTCAGATGATCTCAGAAACTATTATTTTCAGGATTCTCAACCGAAACTGCGAGATCTACAAAACCTAGAAATCATTTTTTGATATGACATAGCTCTTATTTTTACCCTCAAGTCAATGTCACCATTGATCCAGAATTTCCAATTCCCACCTAGGGAAGAATCGACCTAAAAAGTCTCAGACTAGAAATATGTTTTTGGATCCCGAAAGTTTGGCGAAAAGGGTATCCAAATCTGCACTCTGATCTATTGTTCTGAACCTGTACCGATAAGAAAAATGGATTGTTTGTTGGGGGGGTTTTCCTTTGTCAAACCCCAATTTTTGAATTAACCTCAAAGTATAATTGAAATTGCATAAGTAAAACAAAGTAAATGAACAAATTCTCCTTGCTTGTATGGAAACCCTTGTGGCGGATTTGAATCCATGGATCCACAAGTATGTATGCACCAAATGGATGTAGAATGTAGAATATAGAATGTAGGATGTCTCAAATCAATTGCCTTTGGATCTTCAACACCAATCTTGAATGGATCTTGGAATAGGAAGAAGCTTGCATGGATGTTGATGGAGAAATCTTCAACAAGAGGGCTCCATAGAGCTTGAATCCTTCAATGACTACCAATGGATCTTCTTGATGAATTGAATGATTGAATGCTTGAATAATTGAGAGTAGATGCTTGCTTCAAATATTTCTCCTTATCTTTCACTTAGATTTCACCTCTTGAGACTTAGATAGTTGATGATCATGGTTAGAGAAAATGAGAGGAGAAGGCTTCCTTATATACCAATCTAGGGCACAATCTTCTAGAGAGGCCTACATAGGAGAATTAAATTCCCATTATATGTATACCCATAGAAGTGGACCTATATTAAATATAATTTAAGAGTCATCATTTCAGAACCCAAAATAGCCAACTCAGAAGTGAGAATTGAATCTTTCCGAAGCCCGGCATCCAGAAAGTCTAGAAACTTTAAATCTGGACCCTGAAGACTACAGGAAATTTGTGTATCATGAACCTAATACTATACCTATGAATTGAGCAATGGTGGTTGGACAACAGAACTATCGACCACTAAATATACTAGCACAAGCTTTGCAACCCAAGTTGCAAACTATGCAACCTGAGCTGCTGGTAGAAGAGACTGAGTCACAAAAAGAGGGAACCAAGTCTTAGACAAAAGAGACCGAGTCATAGACAGTGGAAACCGATCGTCAAACAGATGAACATGAAAGAATGTTTGAGAATGACAGACCTAGTGGATCAAGTCTAGAATCTAGACTGAAGGATCCAGTACTTTAAAAATATGTTAGAAGGCATCATGCACCTGATAAAATAATTGGAGATCAGACATAAGGTGTAATGACAAGGAACAAAATCAAAGGTACATGTTTACTAAGTGAATTTGAACCTAGAACTGTTAAAGATGCATTGAATGATGAAAGTTGGATAGAGGAACTAAATGAAGAAATTGAGCAAATTGAGAAGAAAAAAACTTGGAATCTTGTGCCTAGGCCAAAGGATAAGAATGTGATTGGAACCAAGTGGGCCTTTAGAAATAAGATGAATGAAAATGGTGAAAATTCTAGAAACAAGGCCAGACTAGTTTGTAAAGGATATGCTCAAGAAGAGGGTATTGATTATGGAGAAACTTTTGCTCCTGTTGCAAGATTTGAAGGAGTCAGAACTCTTCTGGCATATGTTGCACATTAAGGATACAAAGTATATCAAATGGATGTGAAATCTACGTTTCTGAATGGAATCTTAGAAGAAGAATTCTACATTGAACAACCTGAAGGATTTGTTGATCCTAGCAGAAGGAATATGTTTTGCAAGCTACACAAAGCATTGTATGGACTGAAGCAAGCACCCAAATCCTGGTATGAAAGACTGCATAGCTATCTAGTAAGTATTGGATTTTAGAGAACCAATGATAACAGTAGCTTGTACATCAAAGAAAGACCACATAATAAAATACTATTAGCAGAGATATTTGATGATGACATATTATTCAATGGTTATGATGACCTATGAAAAGAATTATTTGTAGCTATGAGTAAATAATTTGAGATGTCTATGTTTTGTGAGATCAAATTCTTTGTTGGTTTACAAGTACATAAAATGAAGGATGATATATACATTACTCAATCAAAATATATCAAGGAGATACTTAAGAAATTTGGTATGGAAGATTCCAAACCTGTTGGAACACCCATGTGTATTGGAAATTTTATTTCTAAGGATGATGATTCAAAAGAGGTATATCAGACCAACTATAGATCCATGATTGGAAAATTACAATATGTTGTTCACACCAGACCTGATATTGCATTGGCAGTTGGTATTGTTGCAAGATTTTCAGCTAATCCCAAAGACAATCACCTAATGGAAATCAAAAGAATTTTGAGATATCTGAAGGGTACTGAAGACTATGGTTTATGGTATTGTAAAGGAGAAAATATGGATAGGGTTTAGAACAATGGAGATTTTCTCATAAAAGTGACCCTATGGACATATTTTCCATATACATTTAATTGTAATTGAAAAGGGGTGTAAATCTGGAAATGAAAGCAAACAATAATGGAATAAAATACATACCTATGAAAAAGAACCTGCTAAAAACCTTGTCACACGGTCTCAGAAACTATTGATTTTATGGATTCTCAACCAAAACTACGAGATCTACAAAACCCAGAAATCATTTTTGATCTGATAGGATAGGATGGCCCACCAAGAAAGCACTTGATAGTCACCCCATTAAGTTGTGTGCCTTCTAGCAGCTTTGTGCATGTATGTAGTGCATCTTCTGACAGATTTTATGAAGTAACCATGGATCCATATCCTTATATTACCATGCAATAGATTTTTAAAATGCTTATCTCTTCAGAATTTAGCAACTTATGTGCATTACCTTTGGAGGATTTAGCATATTGAATTGTAATTGAATGTGTATCTCTTTAGGATTTAGCATCTTATGTGTGTTACCTTTAGAGGATTTAACATGTTGTAAAATATAAGGTTAGAACAAAAAATGCAATAATATAGAATGAGGGAGGCCGTATATATGCCCCCCTCCTTAAAATGGAAAAATACATACTATTTTTTACATTTTAAGGAAAGAAAAGAACAAGGATAAATCCTTCTTCAACATCAAGACAATATCCATAGACAACACCCAATCCAAGCCAAGAAGGTCACAGCTCCTATGAGGCCATGGAAGGGACAAATGCAAAGAGATATCATGCAAGAAGTGAAAAAGTAACCCTTGTGAGGGATAACACACTATTCAGTTTCCAAGGTGAGAGATTTATCAACCATGGAAACTCAATGTTAAACAATGAAATAGGTTATAATAAAGGACATAGATCCTCAATGCAAACCAAATTTTTCATGTATGATTGGATATCACATAATAGATAGATATTTCTTAACAAAGGGAAAAGTGGATCCTGGGAAGATAGAAAAGAAGGGGATGGCATCCTTTCCCCCCAAGCGTAGGAACAAGGATGAAAGGGGACCTACTATATCACTCACAACAGTATGCAAGACAATGAGCCCCCAAGGATTAGGCTAACATTGTTTACATAATACGAAGCTCTATAATAGGGATATAAATGTTATTTAGAGAAAATAAGATTGAAATACAACTCATTTCCCCATGATATATAAATAATTTTACTATCAATAAGTTGCCTAATCTTATAATGTAAAGCTTGAAATTCATTAGTAGAGTGATCATGAAATCTATGATACAAACAAAAATGAAGAGTCTTCAAGTGTGGACTACATTTATTTTTGCGTTTAGGTCTATTAATCATCTTAGCACGAAGGAGTTTAGGAAAAAGAACTTCTTGGGAAAATTCCTTTATAGGTTCATCATGTTTTGAAGTGTTATTTGAGATATTGGTAATATTGATGTTTTGTTGAGGATTAAATCCCAATCCATAAGAATTCTCATTCCCCCCATTCTGTAAGGGCATTTGAATTGCCTATTTATGCTTACCACATCCTTGACCATGGAATCCTTGTTTAACTAGTAAATGATAACCATGACCATAACAAGAAGCCATATTAGAAGGAGTCAATGGAACTTTAGTAGTCACTATGTCATCACTAGCAGGTTTGATAGATTCATAGTGGGTAGAAGAAGTGATAAATTTATTACGAAGGGTATTAGAATTAGAAGCAAACTCTTGTTATTCAAACTCTCTTTGTTGCTTCATAAAATCAAGATTTGAAACTTTATACCCTCCAATAAAGGTAGGATTAAAATAGAAGGTACCCCAATCATTTCTAGGAAGAAGGATTACTATTAGGAGTAGGAATATTGTGGGTTTGAATATTCAAACAAGGATTTGGCACATCATCCGCATGAAGTGTATACACCATGTTGTTGTGAATAAACTTGACTTTACGGTGAAGGGTGGAAGGAACAACATGCATCGCATGAAACCAAGGTCTACCCAAAAGGAGGTTATAATTTAGAGGTCTAGGAATAACATGAAAAGGAGTATTTAGGATGACCAGACCTACTTTAATAGGTAAGGTAATGATGCCCAAATTTTTCTTATCAATGTTATCAAAGCCACGTATAGGAGCATTGTCAGGTTGAATAGTTGAAAGATCGGCTTTAATCCCTTTGAGCATGTCCATGATACAAATATTAAGCCTAGATCTATTATCAATCAAGGTCCTATGAATGATACTCTTATTGAGAGTAACAACAACCATAAGAGCATCATATTTATTTTGAAATTCTTTAGAAGGTAAATCCTTTTGAGTAAATACAATGTGAGGAGGACCCGGGGTAGCATGCATGCACTGTAAGAAGGCATTGATGTTCTCTTGATTAGGAGGTGGAGTGAGAAGAGTTGCTAGAGATTTTTTCAAGGATTCATGGTAAGTAGGTGAAGTTTGAAGAATGTCCCATAAAGAAATCTTGGCAGGGGTATTGCACAATTAGTTTATCAAATCATACTCCTTGCTAGGAAGAAGGGGTGGAGGAAGAAGAATGAGTTGAGAAGGTGGTAAAGAAGTAGGAACCACTGGATTAGGTTCAGGGTTATTCCTTGTACAATAAGCATGTGAGATAGAATCTGTGTTATCAAATAAATCCAAAGGATCTCTAGGTTTACCCTTGATAGTAATGCGAGGACAACCTTTAATAGTCAACAAGGGTTTCAGGTAAACCATGTTAGTTGTCTCAATACTACAAACATGTTCACAAAAAGGAAGAAAAGAATACATCCTAGGAGGAGATGTGGTGGGATCTTGATTCTCCATAAGATCATCACTAAGAAGGAGAGAATTAAGGTCATTCATATCATTCTCCGCTAATGCCTCATCACTAGAAGGAATCCCAAATGGAGGTAAAGTATCTATAATGTCTTCTTCTTTCTCTAAAATATCAACATAAGGGGAATGTGTTTTAGGAAAGGAGTCACCATCATGTATGAATATGTACCTCATTAGGGGATCTATCCTTTTTCACAAGAAAATCCTCATCAAAGAATTCAAAACAAAAATCATACATGTTGAACACAAAGTAACATTACAAGCATGAAAAAAGTAATTGTTTTTGTATTTTTAAAGAAATTTGTGATTTTTATTTTTTTGAAATATAAATGCAAGAGCATAAAATAAATCTACTTTTAAATGCATGTAAGATCTAACATAAGATGCAAATCTAATACCAAAAAGAAAGAGTTATCTATCGCGGGTTCACCAAAATGTAAAGGAGAAAATATGGATAGGGTTTAGAACAATGGAGATTTGCTCATAAAAGTGACCCTATGCACATATTTTCCATATACATTTAATTGTAATTGATAAGGGGTGTAAATCTGGAAATAAAAGAAAATAATAATGGAATAAAATACATACCTTTAAAAAGAACCTGCTGAAAACCCTGTCAGAAAATCTCAGAAACTATTGAATTCCAAGATGCTGAACTGAAACTGCGAGATCTACAAAACCCAGAAATTTTTTTCCAATCTGACATTGTTTCAATTTTTACCCTCAAGTCAATGTCACCATTGACCCAAAATTTATGATTCTGACCTAGGGCTGAATCGGCCTAAAAAGTCTCAGACTGAAAATCTATTTTTGGATCCTGAAAGTTTGGCAAAAAGGGTATCCAAATCTTCTCTCTGATCTGTTGTTCCGAACCTATACCTGTAAGAAAAATGGATTATTTTTTGGGGGGAGGGGTTTGCCTTGGTCGAACCCCAGTTTTGGAATTAACCTCAAAGTATAATTGAAATTGCATAAGTAAAACAAAGTAAATGAACAAATTCACCTTGCTTGTATGGAAACCCTTGTGGCAGATTCAAATTCATGGATCCACAAGTATGTATGCACCAAATGGATGTAGAATGTAGAATATAGAATGTAGAATATAGAATGTAGGATGTCTCAAATCAATTTACTTTGGATCTTCAACACCAATCTTGAATGGATCTTGGAATAGGAAGAAGCTTGCATGGATGTTGATGGAGAAATCTTCAACAAGAGGGCTCCATAGATCTTGAATCCTTCAATGGCTACCAATGGATCTCCTTGATGAATTGAATGATTGAATGCTTGAATGCTTGAGAGTAGATGCTTGCTTCAAATCTTTCTCCTTAGATTTCACTTAGATTTCACCTCTTGAGACTTAGATAGTTGATGATCATGGTTAGAGAAAATGAGAGGAGAAGGATTCCTTGTATACTAATCTAGGGAACAATCTTCTAGAGAGGCCTACATAGGAGAACTAAATTCCCATTATACATATACCCCTAGAAGTGGACTTATATTAAATATAATTTAAGATTCATCGTTTCAGAACCCAAAACAGCTGACCCAGAAGCGAAAATTAAATCTTTTCGAAGCCTGACATTCGGAAACCCCAGAAACTTGAAATCTACACCCTAGGCCAGAAAAAGGTCAATTCTGACCTAGGTCAAGGTTGAGGTTGACCTTGGCCTAGGTCAAGGTTGAGGTCAACCTTAACCCAGAAGGTTGATGTTGACCCTAAAGTCAAGAACTTCAAATCTGTAGATCAGGGTGCCAAAAATAGGATGGAGAGAAGTGGAAAAGGGGTAGAATAGGGGGAAAAGCCAGATCCAATTCAAAGACCCATTCAAGGTGCTTGACATGACCCCAAACCACTTACTCGGAAGGCTAAACTAGTCTACAATGGAAGTGCTTCATTTTCCAACTATACAGGTATAAGAAAGGTGGAAACTTTGATTTGAAGGAATCCACTGATGCTAATTGGGCTGGAAGTGTCGACGATAGGAAAAGCACCAGTAGTGGAGATTTCTTTCTTGGAAAGAGTTTAGTGTCTTGGACTAGCAAGAAATAGAATTGTATCTCTCAGTCTACAGAAGAGGCAAAATATGTTGTTGCAATAGTGAATTGTTCAAACATCATATGGATCAAGCAGTTATTGTCAAGAATGAAGGAAGAAGTAAAAGAACCAGTTATTATGTACTGTGAAAACACCAGTGCAATTAAAATTTCAAAGAATCTTGTGATGCACACCAAGACCAAGCATATAGCAATAAAATATCATTTTTTGAGGGAATTGGTACAGAATAAAGAAGTAAGGTTGGAATATGTGAATACCAAAGAACAAGTTGCAAACATATTCACCAAACCTTTACCTAAGGATGCATTCTTGTATCTTAGAGGAAAGATAGGGGTGCTTCCTCTAGCTGAAGCTCACTAAAATACAGTTTAGTGATGCATCAACCCGAGCGACAGTGAAGATTTATTAGTTGATGTAGGTACATCAGAGCACAATGTAGATGAATTAGTACATTTAGGTACATTACAATTACAAAGTAAAATATTACTAACTATTGGTATTTGAGAAGATGGAGTCTTTGGCATCTATTGTCAAAGAGGGAGAATTTGCTATAATACATAAAGAATCACTTAAGAGAGATTCCATAACTGTAAGAGGAAGACTTTGATGTTAGAGGGAGTTTTTGGATAAGAATTAGAATGAAGCTAAGGACATTAAAGAAAGTTTTATGTTCTTCTACAATTATTTGTATTATGACATGTTGTGTTTCCATCAATGCCAAAGAGGGAGATTGTTGAAGACAATTATTCAATTGTGTATTATCATTGATATTACACATGTATATACACTTATGTAGTGATGATACACAAATATCTACATTCAGACTGAGCACAATTGGTGAATAGAATGAGTTGTTTTAGTGTTGACCGAGTTCAGTCGGGTATTGAAGAAGTTCAGGGTTGACTGAGTCACCTAGGCATTTCAGTCATGGTCGGGCATTTAATGCCAACCGACTAACAATGATTTACATTCTATAATCAATTTATTATATGAGGCCGACTCAATTGTGATGAATTACTTATTTAGAAGTGTATTCAAGCCGACTTGACAGGGCTCATCATATATATGAAAGGTCAAGTTTGTATTGAAAAGAGAAAAATAAGAGAAGATAAGAAAAAGAAAAGAGTGTGAAAATGTGGAAGAAGCAGAAGTGTGGAATTCTGTGACATGAAGAGTGAAGGTGAAATTAGATGGGATTCTGATTGAGTACAGATCACTTGAAGCTGCAATGGAATATCTGATCAGCAAGGATCCAGTCATAATTAGAATAAAGATCTGAATCAGCAAAGACAGTTGCTTACACATACAGGTCAATTCATTATTACTCTCTAACAATTGTAGTAGTGATCTCAAATCTCTTAACATAGTAGACTTAACAGTCCCTTTGTCAATCCTCTCACAAGTTAGCATTTCTATGTTGAAGTATTGAAGACCTCTAGCAAGGACACTCCTCATAGGGTGATTAAATCCTTTAACAGGGTCACACCTAACAGTTTGTTATTGTAACCTTTAACAAGGTTGGCTCCTAACAGGTCTCACTTCAAAAGAGTGAAAAATAGTAACTAGTTACATTGGTGGTTTTTCCCATATTGGGTTTCCACATTAAATCTTCGTGTCACATGTGTATATGTTATTTGTTTCATGATTTATGTTTCTACACTTACTCACCAAAGTATAATTGCATTGGATATTATAAATATTGCTTTGATACCCAAGCTATAGAAGAATATCTTAATTGACCAAGTAATAGTGTTAAAGTATTTAAGACATATAAGGGAAAAAGGATTTCTTTTGAAGTAAATGATTCACCTCTCCCCTCTTGGTTACTTATCTCATTTCCAATTGTCTAAGGATTATCACTCAAAAGAGGTAGATCAAACCAACTACAGATCTATGATTGGAAAATTGCAATATGTTGTTCACACCAGACCTGATATTGCATTGGCAGTTGGTATTGTTGCAAGATTTTTAGCTAATCCCAGAGACAATCACCTAATGGAAATCAAAATAATTCTGAGATATCTGAAGGGTACTGAAGACTATGGTTTATGGTATAAGAAAGGTGGAAAATTTGATTTGAAGGCATTCACTGATGCTGATTGGGCTAGAAGTGTCAACGACAGGAAAAGCACCAATGGTGGAGATTTCTTTCTTGGAAAGAGGTTAGTGTCTTAGACTAGCAAGAAACATAATTGTATCTTTCAGTCTACAACAGAGGCAGAATATGTTGCTACAGCAGTGAACTATTCAAACATCATATGGATCAAGTAGTTGTTGTTAGGAATGAAGGAAGAAGTAAAAGAACCAGCTATTATCTACTATGACAACACCAGTACCATTAACATTTCAAAGAATCTTGTGATGCACACCAAAACCAAGCATATAGAAATAAAGTATCATTTTTTGAGGGAATTGGTACAGAATAAAGAAGTAAGGTTGGAATAAGTAAATACCAAAGAACAAGTCACAGACATATTCACCAAACCTTTACCTAAGGATGCATTTTTGTAGCTTAGAGGAAAGCTAGGGGTGCTTCCCCTAACTGAAGCTCACTAAAATACAGTTTAGTGATGCATCAACCCGAGCGATAGTGAAGATATATCAATTGATTTAGGTACATCAAAGCACATTGTAGATGAATTAGTACATTCAAGTACATTATAATTACAAAGTAAAATAGTACTGACTATTGGTATTTGAGAAGATGGAGTCTTTGGCATCTGTTGTCAAAGAGGGAGAATTTTCTATAATACATAAAGAATCACTTAAGAGGAAGTACATAACTATAAGAGGAATATTTTGATGTCAGAGGGATTTTTTGGATAAGAATCAGAATGAAGCTAAGGACATTAAAGAAAGTTTTATGTTTCTCTACAATTCTTTGTATTATGACATGTTGTGTTTCCATCAATGCCAAAGAGGGAGATTGTTGAAGACAATTATTCAATTGTGTATTGGCATTGATGTTACACATGTATATACACTTATGTAGTGATGATACACAAATGTCTACATTCAGACCGAGAATATTTGGTGAATAGAAATAGTTGTTTTAGTGTTGACCAAGTTCAGTCTGGAATTGAAGAAGTTCAGTGTTAACCGAGTCACTCGGGCGTTTCAGTCATGGTCGGGCATTCAGTGCCAACTGACTAATAGTGATTTACATTCTATAATTAATTAATTATATGAGGCTGACTTAATTGTGATTTATTACTTATTTAGAAGTGTATTCAAGCCAACTTGATAGGGCTCATCATATATATGAAAGGTCAAGTTTGGAGAAAAGAGATAAATAAGAGAAGATAATAAAAAGAAAAGAGTGTGAAAAGGTGGAAGAAGAAAAAGTGTGGAATTATGTGACATGAAGAGTGAAGGCAAAATCAGATGGGACTCTGATTGAGTACATATCACTCAGAGCTGCAATAGAATATTTGATCATTAATGATCCAATCATAATCAGAATAGAGATATGAATTAGCAAATATAGTTGCTTACACATACAGGTCAATTCATTGTTACTCTCTAACAATTGTAGCAGTGATCTCAAATCTCTTAACATATTAGACTTAACATTCTTTTTGTAAATCCTTTCACAAGGTAGAATTTCTATGTTGAAGTGTTGAAGACCTCTAAAAAGGCCACTCCTCACAGGGTTATTAAATCCTTTAATAGTGTCACACCTAATAGTGTGTTATTGTAACCTTTAACAGGTTTGGCTCCTAATAGGGCTTACTTTAGAAGAGTGAAAAAAAGTAACTAGTTACATTGGTGGCTTTTCCCATATTGGGTTTCCATGTTAAATCTTGGTGTCACCTGTGTATATGTTATTTCTTTCATGCTTTATGTTTCTACACTTACTCACTAAAGTATAATTGCATATGATATTATAAAGATTTCTTTGACACCCGAGTTATAGAAGAATATCTTAATTGGCCGAGTAATAGTGTTAAATTATTTAAGACATCTAAGGGACAAAGGATTTTTTTGAAGTAACTGATTCACCCCTCCCCTCTCAGTTACTTATCTCATTTCCAACAATTGGTATCAGAGCACATTGTAGATGAATTAGTACATTCAGGTACATTACAATTACAAAGTAAAATAGTACTGACTATTGGTATTTGAGAAGATGGAGTCTTTGGCATCTGTTGTCAAAGAGGGATAATTTTCTATAATACATAAAGAATCACTTAAGAGAGATTCCATAACTGTAAGAGGAATATTTTGATGTCAGATGGAGTTTTTGGATAAGAATCAGAATTAAGCTAAGGAGATTGTTGAACACAATTATTCAATTGTATATTATCATTGATGTTACACATGTATATACAATTATGTAGTGATGATACACAAATGTCTACATTCATAGAATTGTAGAGCAAGATAAAACTTTCTTTAATGTCCTTAGCTTCATTTTGATTCTTATTCAAAAACTCCCTCTGACATCAAAATATTCCTCTTATAGTTATGGACTCTCTCTTAAGTGATTCTTTATGTATTATAGAAAATATATTTCAAAACAAATCCTGCCATTTAAGTGATTCTCTTACAACAATTACAGTTATGAACTCTCTCTTAAGTGATTTCTTTATGTTTATGAGCTTGATTCTTAGGGTCTGTGATAATAGGGTGGGAAGGATATGAGGACTATAATTACTCATTGTCCCTATTTTATTTATCCACATGTTGGATCCTTGGGAATTTCATCAACCCATTGTGAACCTTCTCCTTTGTGTTTAGAGTCTTGTGATTAGGTGTTAGGATCTCTAAGAGACCCACAATGTTTTTCAAGTTTTAGGGTCTAACATTAATTGTGGGATCTCCTAAGTAGTTCCATAGTGTTTGAAATATCTTGGGGATATATCTTTACCTTTGCATTAATAATTGGCTAGGACTCCAATTTCGGGATTGGATTATAGTGCTAGTTAAGGACTTTGGCATCAAAACAAGAAACCTACACCAATATAGGACTTCCATGTCTAGAGCGCTATTGTACTTCTTGAGAGATAGTGTCCCACATAGATGTTAGTTTCATGTATTCCCCATCTATACATTGATAACATTCATTTTCAAACCTTGTATAGGAATAATTTATAAAAATAATTTGTTCCTCATGTGTGTCTTTTATATTTTTATCACATCCATAGGTGTTTTCATTGGAAATGTATTCCATATTTTGTCTCAAGTTGTTACATCACACAAATATGTTCCATCATCCCATCTTTTCTTAGGGAGCTCATTATCCTAGTCTTCCAAATTGACAATTAATTAAGTAGTTAGGTGCACTATTTAACAAAAGATACAAAATAACATGCAAAAATAATGAAAATAAGCAAGGCAAAACCCTGCAAAATGTTAGCAGTTTTTTCTTTTGTCTTTGTCAAGTGGTAAGATGATGCACCAAGCATTATCCTATTAGAAAAATGAAATAAAAAAAATTTCAAAATCTGTAACAGAGCGGAGATGTCGAAACTAGGTGGAGACGCTGATTCACGTAGACACAGATCGGTAGAGATGTTGGTTCAAGGGTCTTACTGATAAAAAATAGAATGTAGAAATGAAATTGACACGTGTCAAAATGTACCTACACTTAGTCTATGGAGACATTTTTTTGTAGATGCAGGCAGTGATCCACGAAGATGGTGATATGTGCATACAATGATTTAACCTATGGTTTAAAAATTTAAAATTTTGGCAACATCTATATTTGTAAAAAATATTAACTATTAAAAAATTGAATGTTAAATTATCAAAAACCACAGAAAATACTAAAAAGAAAGCTAAATATGCAAAACCAATTAATTCAATGCAGAAAACAAAGTGTTAAAACAAAATAGGAAGAGACATTGATCTATAGGCGGAGACGTCGTTGCATTAGACGCAGACACCGATCCATGAGTTTTCCTGTGTGCGTATGAAAACTTAGGAAAATGGTTAGAATTTTAGGGACATGGGTCCTATCAGGCGTGCCAAAATGTATACATAAAAATATATCTTGTGTAGTCAAGTGTAGACATGTCAAAAATTAGTTAAAAAATTCAATAACACAAGAAGATTTAACATATACCTTCAATGAGCTAAAATGGGTGCACCCAAAACCATTTGATTTTCTCTTTGGGGAGAATGTGAATATGATCTCCTAAACATGGTATGGATTCTCCAATGGAAATACAAGATTTCTAAATGATGTATGAAGCTAAATATGCACTACGATGGAGACAATGGATTCAAGCTAGTATGAGAAACTAGATGAACCCATGAGCACAATGATGAAGAACAAGATTTTAAACTATGAAAAAGATGAATGCAAGACAAACTAATGCAAGATTAAAAATAGCATGATCCAAGATAAGATTTGATGAGATGCAACAAGATATTATGCAATAAGAGATTTAAACTAGCATGGAAATCACTATGAAATTACTTAATAAATCTAGAGCTATACTAACATGATAACAATGCAATTGACAATGGATGATTTTCAAAGGAGTGAGGATCCTATTTATAGAGTTTTGGAGGGATAATGAGGGCTTGGGTGAGGTGGAGCTTAGGTGGAAGCCATATAATAGTCACATAGGAGACACATGGGAAAATAGGATGGCCATGCAAAATTCAAAGTTCCTCACACATGTGTGAGAAACTTGGGAAGTGAGCATTTAAGGTTTGGAGGATAATGTACAAAGGGGAAAGGCTCGAGTCTACTCAGACATGTGTGAGAAACTTAGGAAGAGGAAAGAGGAGACAAAGTTGTAAGAGTGTAGTTGGGCTATTTAAGGTAGGTGGTTGGCCACCTTGGGAAGGATTTATCACACACATTGAGAAACATTAAAAGGTTAAACTTTTTAGTAATCCCAAAATTAACTTAATTAATCTAGGATTAGTCCAAAGGGTAGGTTTAGAGGTGATTATGATGGGAGTATATTAGGCTTTATGTTGGGTTTAGGATTTAGATTTAATTAATCCATAGTTTAGAAGAAATAGGAATATGGGGGATTTAAATAAATTAGATTTATTTAAAAAGGGAGATAGAAGGGATTAATGTATTAAATAGGAATTTAATACATTTAGGGGATTAATATATTAAATAAGATTTAATACATTAGGAAGGATTGTATTTAAATAAACTTAAATACCTTAGGTTAAGAAATAAATTATGAATATATTTAAATAAAAAAATTTAATTCAATATATAGAGGAAAGGGATAAATATAGGTAATTAACTATATGTTCAAAGGTGTTAGGATTAAAAGACAGAAATCTAATAGTTACATGCAAATATAACCATTTAATGCAAAGGAATAAAGCACACATAAGTAGAGAACAAGAAGACACATATTTAATGTGGTTCACCCAATCTTGGGCTACATCTACCAAATAGAGAGTCCAACATTATTATTCAGTAATTTCAACTTATTACAACAAGCAATCCCTTGTAGCTCAATACTACTGCAAATGCTACAATATTTCTTCACTCTAAGAAGCCATAACCCTAACATCATTTTTCTTATAGAAAAACCCTAACCCTAAAACTTACTTGACGGGTCAACCTAGGGAAATGCTTGATGAGTCAACCTAGGGAAATTCCTAATGAGTCACCACAAACCAACAATATCCCACTTGGAGACCGATCAGGATCCACACTAAACAATCTCCCACTTGGAGACTAATTATGTAGCAATATCACTACCCATGTACCTCCCACTGGAAATAAACACCTTGGACTCTGCTATTCTATTTTATTATTTTAGTCATGAAGACCAACCAAAGTTGAAGAGGACTTCAACTTCTCCCTTGTCACTTCCTTTGTAAACATATCCTCTGGTTTTCATCTATATGCATATTTTCCATCCTTAACCATCCATCATCCAATATCATTTGAATGAAGTGATACCTCAACTGTATGTGTTTTTTCTTTGAAAGAAATGCAAAATTATTTGCAAGATGAATGGTACTCTGGCTATCTATAAACAAATAATTGCTAACCTATGTTTTTCCCAATTATTCCATGAAGGATTGCAGCCATATCATCTCCTTGTCATCCTTTGTTGTAGCTACATACTCTACCTCTTTGCTGGATAAAGAAATCACCTTTTGTAACCTGGAGATCCAACTCATTATTGTCCCACCAATAGTAAAAACATATCCTATTGTACTCCTCCTGGTATCAATGTCTCCTGCCAAATCTAAGTCAAAATAGCCTTTTAAATCAGCACTAGAGCCCCCAAAACATAAACATTTGTTGGATATACCTCTCAAGTATCTGAGAATCCATGTTACCATATTACAATGCTCAACTCCAGGATGAATCATATACCTACTAACAACTCCTACTGGATGTGCAATATCGGGTCTAGTGCATACTGTGGCATACATAAAACTACATATAGGTGAAGAATAGGGTACCTTGGACATTTTTACCTTCTCCTCTTATATCTTTTAACATATCTCCTTATTCAATTTCAAATGACTAGGAAAAGGTGTGCTAACAGCTTTTGCATTCTCCATGGAGAATCTTTGCAACACCTTTTCAACATAATCAGCCTAAGATAGAATCAATTTTTTGTTTTGCCTATCTCTGCAATTTTTCATACTAAGGATTTTTTTTCTACCCCCAAATCCTTCATAGAAAATGATTTTGCTAACTGTTGTTTTAAATCTCTTATGTGATCCATGTTAGACCTAGTTACAAGCTTGTTATCAACATACAAACACAAAATAATGTAGTTGTCAGTATGCAACCTCTTAAAATAAACACAATGGTCAAAATTACACATGTTGAAGTCATGCTCAGCCATAAAACTATCAAATTTTAAATATCATTGCTAAGGTGTTTGTTTAAAGCCATATAAACTCTTTTCTAATCTACACACTAACTTCTCCTTATCTATGATCTCAAATCCTTGGGGTTGTTCCATATATCTCTCCTCCTTCAAATCACCATGGAGAAAGGTATTTTTCACATCTAGTTGTTCCAAATGCAAATTTTCAGTAGCCACAACACTTAAAATAGTATGAACAGAAGTCATTTTTACAACTTGAGAAAAGATGTCATCAAAATCAATGCCCTTTTTGTGTACAAATCCCTTCACAACTAACCTGGATTTAAATATTTTCTTACCTCCATCCTCCTCTTTAAGCCTATAAACCCATTTGTTCTGTAAACCCTTTCTACCTGTTGTCAACTTGCACAATTCCCAAGTCTAATTTTTCAAAAAGGAGTCCATTTCTTCTATCATTTCATCCTCCCACTGAACCTTGGTATCTATCTACATAGCTTCATCATAACATTCTGGTTCACCAACATCAGTTAATAAAATAGACTACAAAGAGGGATAAAACCTGTCAGGAGGTCTACTTATTCTTGAAGATCGTCTAACATTCATTAGAGTTTGTGGTAATTTTTGTTGCTATTATTGTGGATCATGAGGAACCACTGGAACATCATCTTTAGGAGTATCATCCAACACTACATAATCATTTTCTTTCTTCTCATGTTGCTGCAACTAATCTTTGTACAATACTTTCTCATTGAATATGACATCCCTTCTTCTCACAATTTTATAATTCTCAAAATCCCAAATTTTATAGCCTAACTCATCAATGCCATATGAAAAAATACACATTTATTTGAATTAGTTTACAACTTGGTTCTATTTTCATAATCAATATGTGCAAATGCTTCACAACCTAAGGTTTTGAGAAAAGAATAACTCACCTTCATACCTTTCCATGCTTCCTCTCAAATACCAAAACCCAAAGGATTAGAGGGATCTCTATTATTTAAAAAAATTGTTTTGTTTATATCCTCTTCCCACATGTTTAAGGGAAGCCCAACATGAAACCTCATAGTCCTTGCACGCTCCATTAGTGTCTTATTCATGCAGTCAGCCGCTCCATTTTCTTGTGGAGTCCTTGGAACTATTTTATTCCTACGAATACCATTAGAGGAACAATAATCTTCAAATTATTTTACGCAATCCTCACCACCATTATCAGAGATGAGACATTTTAGTCTTTTACCAGAATCATTATTAACCAAGCTTTTCAAATTTTTAAAAGTTTCAAATACATCATATTTTTTCCCGAGGAAATAAATCCACACTTTCCTAGTTGCATTATCAATAAATGTAACATAATATAGAGATCCATTGAGGAAATATACCTAATCTGGTCCCCATACATCTCTATGCACAAGCTCCAATTTCTCATCTTTCTTTTCCTTCCCACCCTTCAGAAAACTAACTCTCTTTTGTTTTCCATAGACACAACTTTCACAAAAATCCATATTGACACTTTTTAGACTTGGTAAGACTTTCTTTGAATGAATTAATTTCATACCTTTTTCACTCATGTGCCCAAGTTTGTTGTGCCACAGTGTTGTTTCAGAATCCACAGTGATTGTTTCATGTTCTACCTTCTCAACTGCAGTAATTGTTCCTGAACATTAACTTTTCTTTGTAACAATTAAAGTAGAAGGAACAGTATGACCTATACAAAGATATAAGGTGCCTACTTTCACACCTTTTTCTAGTACTAAGAAACCTTTTGAAAACTTCCAATTTTTATCATTAAAAGTAACTATGCAACCTTCGTCACATAGTTACCTTGCTAAAATTAAATTCCTACATAGCCTTGGAACATGTCTTACCTCTTATAGTAGCCAATGATTCCCATTCTACAACTTAATCTTAATTCTTCCCTTCCCAACAATCTGATAGGGTTTATTATCTCCCAAAAAGACTAGCCCAAAGTCCCCTTGGACATAATGAAGAAAATAACTTCAATGGGCTGTAGCATGAAATGAGGCCCCTGAATCTAGAACCCATGAATCATCAAAATTTTCTAGGGCAAGAAGCAAAACATCCTCTTCAAATTTATTACTTACCACATTTTCCTCCTTATTTCCTTCTTTTTGTCTCCTTCTTTATTCTTCTAAGATCATCAATATTTCTTCCTATGACCTGGTTTCCCACAGTACCTACAATAATTTGGTCCTTTGGATTGAGACCTCTTGCCCTTTGATTTTTCTCGTGATTTCCCACGACTTCCAAAATTATTTCCTCTCCTTTTATCTACCTCTACTTCCTACATTCAAAACACTTCCTAATGTGGATTCACCTAAGTTTTTCCTATGAATTTCCTCACTCCAAACAACATCATGAAATTTTAGGGTATTTGAACCAAAAACATAGTTACTAACAACCATTACCAAGCAATTTCATCTTTCAGGCAAAGAACACAAAATCAAAAGAGCGCTAATTTCTTCATCAAAATTTACATTAACATAAGATAATTGACTCGTAATTGTATTAAACTCATTTAAGTCATCAGCAACTTACCCACCTTCTACCATTTTCATATTAAATAAACACTTCTTAAGAAATACCTTACTTGAAACAGAAGGATTTTCATATAACTTCGCTAGGGTTTCTATCAAATATTCAGCTATCTTCGCTTTTGTAATATTAAATGGCACCAATTATGCTAGGCATAAATGAATACTATCAAGTTCTTTTCTATCCAAAATATCCTAATCTCTTGAAAATAGTTGTGACTTTCTTGTTTATTCCTAATAATGGACGCCATAAATCCTTCTGATAGATATAGTCCTCCATCTGCATTTTCCATAACTGAAATTTATACCCATTAAACTTCTCAACCTTAAAATTACCCTCTTCTTTCATTACTCCCACTCAACCATGAGACTCCCACTCAATCGTGAGACCTTCCTTTAGAGGATAATTGTATACAACCCACTTTGATACCACTTGTTAGGATTAGAAGACAAAAATCTAACAATTACATGCAAATATAACCAGTAATGCAAAGGAATAAATCACACATAAGTAGAACAACAATACACATATTTAACATGGTTCATCCAATCTTGGCCTACATCCACAAAACATAGAGTCCAATATTATTATTCAGTAATTTCAATTGATTATAACTAGCGATCCCTTGTAGGTCTACCTCTGCAAATGCTACAATACTTCTTCACTCTAATAATTCATAACCCTAACACCGTTTTACATATAGAAAAACCCTAACTCTAAAACTTTCTTTATGGGTCAACCTAGGGAAATTCTTGACAATTCACCATAAACCAACAATCTCCCAACTGGAGACTAATCAGGCTCCACACTAAATAAAAGGGAGGTATTAATTAAATTAAATTTAATCAATAAGAATGTCAAGGGACATTTTTAGATGTCTACAAGACCAACTAGAAAATTCTACAACAAAAAAGAATCAAACTTGGTGGATATTACCAGTTTGGATCTGATTCATCTCACTAAAATCAAATAGGTTGTACACAACTCCCAATCACATATCTCATAGTTGCAATCATTGAAACATGAAAACTCATCATCACATTAGTAAATTTCAAACTAGGACATCAAAGAGAATAATATTGTAGACTAAATGACTCACACACCAAATCAATATCTGATTTGGTTTTTCAAACATGTCCAAATTGAGGTATCATAGTCAAGGAACCAAACAAGCATCAAGGAGACAAGAAACAACCTCCTAATATAAAACCAAATCACCACAAATATGATTATGTTATGTCAATTAAAAATGTGTACTTCCATACCCATGAAACAATAATCAACACCAACACTATACCTATACTCAACTATCATCCACATGAGAATATAAGTCTCAAACCATGTCCAACCATGTCCTCAAACAAAAGAAAACCTATGTACATGTCACCATCAAAGCCCAAATTATAAATATGCCTATAAAATTATATTAGAAAGCACCAAATTTGATAATCAACTATAGAATCATAAATATCTCATAAAAACATGCACTCCCTCAAGGTTTAGCCTCTCAACTCATCTGGATGTGGTTACACTCACACCCCAAATTTAAGGCACCAACAAGTGATCAAATGAACTTACAAAACTCTCCACACTCATAAAAATGATAAAATAATAGCACCACTAAGTAGTCACCTGAGCATGCTCTCCAATTCCTATTAGAAATAAAAAATTTGACTCCATATGAAAGAGTTGTGGCCAAAATCATGTAAAGGATAATATATAGCTTCCAAGCCATAAAAATATGTCAAAATGGAAAAATCAGAAAACTGAACCTATACCATCAAGTAATTCTAATGTGTTAACATTTCCTCCTATCAAACCCATTGACACATCCAAACCTTTACCCAAACACTTTGATCACAAATATTTTTTTCAATACCATTGTCATCCTAACCATGATACTGAAAAGTGTTTCGACTTGAAAACTGTTATTCAAGACCTTATTAATTCTAAATATGTTATTTTGTTGAAGGTGACAATGATCAAGGAAAAAAATTCATGACACCTCCCAACCAAAATTTTCAAATCTATACTAATCCCTTTCCATCTCATTCAACCAATACCATTGATCTTAGCCAACCTTCTTCTTCTTCACCATGTATTTCTTATAATGATTAAGTTAGTGAATCCAACCATGTTTTCACTATTATTGATCAAGCCAAGCCTAAACCTTTAACATTGTGATGCAGAGGGCATCCAAGATGTTCTCCCAAACCTACATATTCCAAATATCAATCTCTTCTAATCATTTATTAGAGGCAAACACATATCCTCACACTTCGACATTTAAAAATTTCAGTCGTGAGATCCTCTATATAGAGTCATACACAGTCCTTCATAACTTTTGAACCCGAAACATTTTGCTTGATCGCTCTGGTGGGTGTCTTCTCAATTTGGTTATTAACAACATATAAAAAAAATTTAGTCAGATCCCACAGTTTCATTTTGAAATATGCCTCTTGAAATTGACTATCATATGTGAATTCCCAAACCATTACTATTCCTCCCAACTCAAAATCATAACATCTAACTCGAAATCATAACATGCCAAAAGGTCTTGACAGCCAAATGGAGGACTTTACCATCTTTTACCATCCATAAACGGTTTGTTTAATAACTTTCCCGCTAACATTACATGATTTGAAACCAATGCAAGTTTTATAACGGTTCTTGAAAAACTATTTCTAACTTGAATACATTGCAGAATTAGTACTTAGCTTTTAAAATCATTTCTCTTCACAAAAACCATTCCACTATTCATTCGGGACTGTCATAACAAAACTGTCACATGAACAACCAGCCTAATGCATATTTCTTTCACAATAGAAATAAAGAGAAACCCGATTCATATTTTTGTCACATCCTTTCATATAAACCTGAAAAATCGAACTGTTATGTTCTTCATAAAATGAAATCAAGGCTAATAATCATAAACATATAAACTCTATAAATGATGAACTCTTGAAACTGGTTTTAAATCGACATGCAGGAGAGTAATAAAAAGACATCTTAAACAAATTTTTTCAATACATTAAAAGTAAAATTGAATACATATATGATTCAAATGAAAATAAAATTAAAAATGGTTGTCTGGATGAAGGCCAGAGAGCCCAATCTTTTCCACAGTCTTTCCCACTATCTCCCCAAAACTATTCTCTATCAACTCTCTTCTTGATTACATAATGTTGTCTATATAAAGACTGACTTGACAGTTACAAACCGTACTCTTATGACCCTTTGAATTCCATTCAGATTTCAGTTACAAGTATCAAATAATCCTTTTTCCTTTGGATCTATTACAATGCAAATAAAGAATCTATCATTTATTGCCATGATCCCACGAACTTTTAAATGACATAATTAATTAACCATTGCTTGAAATGACTTAAATAATAGTAAACTCAAAGGTGGAGGTGCCCCTACACCATACTCCTGAGCTTCAAATTTTCCATTTCCCATAGAAATGCCTTGGTGAGGCTTCTGCAAAACTTGGTGCCTCTTTGTCTTCACTACATCATGGGATCGATGCCTCCTCTACTTTCCCTTTCACTGTCAAATGACTCCCATCAATGGAGTTTATACTGGTGCCTCAATGGTGCTTCTCCATTCTATAGTCCACTCCTTCGTGCTAAATCACAACCAATGTCCCTCACCTAGGAGTCCTTCATGCCTCTCTCCTCAGTCTATCAGTGACTCACAACACCATCTCCTATGGTCTTTGGTAGACCTTCCTGTCCACCCACTACAGCTGAATGAACTGGCACCAATCTGCAACCATAAACTTCAAACAAGAATCTGAAATAAACCCAATGTAGTGCTAGGTCCTAGTGTGAATCCTCACACTCTCAAGAGCTTCTAGCTCTGATACCACTTGATGTGGAGGACATCAAGACATTCTTCTACATCTGACAATACTTCTTTGGCTTCCTTCATACTGCATCGTAGATATCTTCAAATTTGCATATCTTCTATATCTTTTGACTTGATGGTTACAAACCGTACTCTTATGACCCTTCAAATTCCATTCAGATTTCAGTTACAAGTATCAAATAATAATTTTTCCTTTGGATCTATTACAATGCAAACAAAAAATCTATCATTTATTGCCACGATCCCGCGAACTTTTAAATGACATAATTAATTAACCATTTCTTGACATG
This sequence comes from Thuja plicata, assembly GCA_018584345.1. Taxonomy (NCBI): domain Eukaryota; kingdom Viridiplantae; phylum Streptophyta; class Pinopsida; order Cupressales; family Cupressaceae; genus Thuja; species Thuja plicata. Next base: position 1,711,616 of record MU224613.1, read on the forward strand.
ACTTAAATAATATTAAACTTGAAGGTGGAGGTGCCCCTACACCACATTGTCACAAAGGTTAATGGCCTTTGTTCCCCCGGAGTCCTTATTGATCCTACTTGCATGGTGAATGTGATAATTGAACAACATATTTTTAGTAGATGATTACAATGTGATTTATATGATAAATTTGATTATATGATTCAAACTTGTAATGGATTCCTTTATCCTTCCCATTGTTCTGTTCCATTTCCTATTGAGTTTGGTGGTAAAACTTTATACGTTAATTTCACTATGATCTCAACTTCTGATCAATTTCAAGTCAAACTGGGTCTTCCTTGGCTTAGCTCCATGAAAGTCGTGGCCTCTCCTAGTCATAAATATCTTAAATTTCCTCATAATGGATAAATCATTATTGTTAACCATATTATTTATCATCCTTTATTGTCTCAAGACTTAGTTGACCTTGATTTATTTTGGCCTTCTATGCCTCAACCAACTCGATCTCGTCTTGACCATCTCTTTTGATCTTAAAAGCCTACAAGGTCTAAAATATTTGTGAACTTAGAAAACTGAAAGATGTTCCATCTCTTTACCCTGGATGTGGACTTCTTCCTACACCTCCTACACCTCCTACACCTCCTATAAATTATGTTGTTCAACCTCCTATAGATTATGAACATTCTCCTCTAGTCATCTCTTTGCAATATGGTCCTTGTTTAGAATTGGTCATTGCTCCATCTGTCACACTTAGTTTTTCTCCTCTTGCAAGTTGTCCACCTTCACTAAACAATATAGACCGAGATGGGGGCAGGCGATATGCTTTACTAGCTCCTCTTGTGCAGTGGATTTTGTGTGTTTGCTTGTTTGTTGTGATATGCTTCTCCCATGATGTGTTTCATGTTATATGTTTTACTCAGATTTATTTAAATGGGTAAGTGCACCAATATGGTGTACGAAAATGGGGGTATAAGTGGCCACTTTATTTCTAAAATCAGGTAAAAACCTAAACTTCACAGAGAAATTTGAGGGTCATGCACTCAAAATTAGAAGATGTGTAAAGAATAAGAGTTGTAGTACTTTGAATCTATTTTCTAAACTACTAATTTTTTTTTTAAATGGATAATATTAAGAGGGTCAAATTCGCCACCCACAAAAATATGTTCCTGGTGTTTTTAGAAAAACATAAAAAGTTGTTTCTATGTGCTTCACAGAACATATAGTTAGATTTAGTATTTTGAAAAAACCCTTTGGTAGGATGATATGTAAAAGTGAGCTCTAGAAGTTGTGTTTTTTTTTAAAGTTGACCGCATCCTGAAAACCTAGTACTTGTTCATGCACTAGGCATACTTGCATCAAAATAATCAAAAATGCAAAAAAAAATTAAAAGTGTATAGAATCAAGTGTAGAATAGTAATATTTAATTTGTTTTGAATTTGGTCAAGTAGAAAAATTATTAAAAATATGGTATAGATATGCCTATGAGGACTGTCAAGACACTAGTAAAGAAAATAAAAGTTAACTATGCTAATATTGTCCAAAAATAGAAAAATTTATATGGTTAGAAAGCTGAGAAGATGTGTGAGATTATGGTCATAATTTTAGAGATACCCACTTGATCATTTGTAAACCTTGATGATGACAGAGTCAAGAAATCATCTTGGAAGATTAAAAAAATGTGTAAAGGGACAAAAATGGAGGGAAAATTATCTTGCAAGCCTTAGGGTCATTTTCCAAGCCTCTTACCAGGCCATAACACATACAAGATCCTATGTGTCAAATAACCTGCACGGGTTATGAAAAAAAAAAGGTACAGCTCCAAGTTCTACATAACCCATGTGGGTTATGTAGAAATAAAATCATCATTTTAAGTTCTCAAGAACCCACACATGTTATCAAAATATAAAAATATATGCTCATAAACTTAACATACACAACACATGTATATAATAACGTATATAATATGTGTATATACATGTATATATGTATTTCTATATGTACAAATATATACATATATTATACACACAGAGATATATATATATATATCTGTGTGTGTGTGTACATATACATATTTATAAATATATACATATATTTATATAGATATATTTGTGTATACGTCTCTCTCTCTCTCTCTCTCTCTCCTCACTTCTTCTTTGATTCTTATTTCTACATGACCCGTGTGGGTTATGTAGAACTAAAGCCATAAGTTTAGTCCTACATAACCCATACGAGTTATGTGGAAATATGGATGTTATGTGTATGTCCTCATAACCCATACTGGTTATGAGGTAATCTGAATATATATCACTCCCAATGGCCTAAAAACCAGAATTGCAACTTGTTCCTAGGGCACACTACTTTTTCACATGTCTTTTTGTGATAGTAGCGGTTAGGTTTTCATTTTTTTGTCATATTTTCTTTGAAATGATTGATTTGTCTTATTTTTTGGATTTTCCTTAGAGTTATTTTATTTTTATTACTCGACATTATAACAAAATGATGCTAATTTGTTGTTTTCTTGGTATTTGATTGTGTATGTTCATCATGGTGTTATGTTTAGGATAATCAATATTGAAATGATGGGAAAGAACAAGAGAGGAATGATTGAACAATGAGAGGCAACAAAAGAAAGATAAAGATGGCGTATGAGGAGATTATGTGAAGGTACATCATCTAATGCATCGGTTGAAAATGATGAACATGCAAAAATTCAATTTGACATGATGAATGGACCTAATGCACCAAATCAAAATGATCAACATACACCAATTGAAATACATGTGACAAATGCACCTAATTCACCAAATGAAAATGATCAAAATACACCAATTCAAATGCATGTGATGAATACACCTAATGAATGCAATGAACATGATGACATTATTTTTCCATTAGTATACAAACAACACTTTTGGTAAGCATACACCGAAAGACAGGACAAAGAGAAAACTTAAAATGTAGATATAAGAGATCACCAAAAACAGATAAGTACAAAGAAAACCGACGACACAATTTTGTGTGTAACCCGAAATTGCAAAGTAGAAAGGATAAAGAGGAACCCAAAAGTGGAGCATGACAAGTAGGTCATAGTGAACACTGAAAGATCAGTCATAGAGAAAACTAAGAGAATAGTTCAAGCAAGGAACTTGAAAGACAGTCAACTGACTTTAGAGCATAACCGACTGTCAGAAACTGAAAGTCAGTTGCAACCCGCAAAAAGTGGATCTGACTTTCACGTCAGATAAAATAGTCTTATTCTATTTATAGAATATTTATTTGTTTTTAAAACCATTTCTTTAGGGACAAGAAACATGAATGTAAGTTCTTTAATCAATCTAATTGATTTAAAACACATAGACTAGGAGATCAAGGTAAAGTTGTAAACCTGATCTTAGAGTTAACATTGTTTTTTGTGAAACTTGATGAACTCAATCCATCTTATAAATAGATGATGCAATCATTCAATATACATGTGTGAATATAAAAGAGAGGATGAATGAAACCTATGAGCACATCTATGGATCAGATTGAAAGTTTCAAGAACCAAAACAACAAAAGGTGAATTTGGTTATCAGAACCAAGAATAGAGGCTACCAAGAATCAGAGGTACTACTCAATCACATTAGGTGATATATCTTTACATGTAAACTTAAATAGATTTTTAATTATCAATAGGAGATTTCATATACCAAGTCAAATTGGCACCAAATAAGGATTATTTAGAAAAGTGTATTTTTGGAAATTTGCTTACACATGTGTGAGCAAATAATTAGGACTAATTGTTGTAGGAATCAAGAAATTAGTCTAATTAACCTTAGTTAATTAGTGAGTAGGTTTATTTGGTGAGAGTGATGTGAGGTAGGGTAGGATCTAGGTTCAAATTAGCTTTATCCAAATTTAAAATTTAGATTAATTATAATTTAGTAGAATTTAAGTCATGTGAAGGAATAAATAAATTAAAAATTTATTTAAAGGGGATTAATGAAGGGGAATGTATTAAATAAAATTTAATACATCAAAGGGGGTAGTATTTAAATTAAATTCAAATACTAAGGAAAGTGAATCATATTTAATTAAATAAATTTAATTAAATAGATAGAAGAATACAACAAATATAATTAATTAAAATTAACTATAATGTTATGGAAATATTAATTAAATTAATATAAGGACAATTTTAGATGTCTACATTTTGCCCCTCTTTGATGCAGTGTCAAAACTGACATCGTGTCAAAGAAAAGAAAATAAGACGCCCCAGAGAGGTTAGAAAAACCTACGACAGCGAGAGTGGAGGAGTGTGCCCCCTCGAGAAAATAATAGAAAAAATACAAATTTTTAATAAAATTTTCTCAAAAAAGGAAGGAAAACGAGAAAAGCAAACCAATTGCATGGCGTGTCCAAGAAAAATGAAGGAAAAATGAGGACCAGAATGGGGAATGGGGAGACAGACGAAAGAAACGGGTACCAAGGGGCTATAAATAGTCCACCAGGGCCCATAGACAAGTCGTTTTCACTCATAAAGAGCAAAAAGAGAGAAGAAGAAGAGAGTGATGGCAGCAGAGCGAGAGCGTGCACAGCTTGGAGAGCGCATTCGGGTACACCAGAGACTAGCAGATGCAGGACCACTGAAATATTAATTAAATTAATATAAGGATGATTTTAGACGTCTACAGGATCAATTTAGTTTCAAGAACAAGAACACAGGCTACCGACAAGCAGAGAAAAGGTATTAATCAATCACTATAGGTGACATTCATATTATGAGAGCTTTAATGGATCTGTGATCAGAAATTATAGATTGCATACAGTTAGCTCAAACATATTGTACTCATTCTAAAAGGTGTAGTACACTTAAGAAATCCTTTCAAGAAAGGTGGACCTAACAGTCCTACTGTAAATCTCTTAACTGAGTGCACACTTTATTAGTGTTGCTAAAAGATCTTAACAGAGTAGATCTTAATAGGTCTCCACTTTAATACTCTTAATAGGGTAGATCATCATAAATGATCAATTGTAAGCCTTTATCGGCTCCCTTCCATTCTATAGATAGTGAAGTTTTGTGGGTGTCATCCCCACCGCATTTTTTTACTTCCTAACAGGAGTTTTTTGTGATATCATATCTTCTGTTATGTGTTTATTACTTTCATCAATGTTTCTATGAATGTTGCAAACAATTAAAGATTATGTATTAATATTACATGCATAAGAAGAACATCAGAAATGGTTGGTAATACAATAAAGATTGTTTACTAATGATGAAAGGTGAAAAGAGTTAAAAATTTTAAAGATACTGATTCACCCCTCCCCTCTCAGTACTACTTCCCATTAATCACAACAATTGGTATCAGAGCTAAGTCTCTTCTTGGAAAGCTTAAAGGCTTAAGAGCAAAGATCATACAATGGAGAAGAACAAACTTGATGAGAATATTGAGAATAAAAAGCCTGAGATATAGATGTTCTATGAACAGTATAAAGAAGTGAGAATCAAGATGAGAGAGCTGTTGGATGAGAGAAAAGGTATGGCAACTCAGAGCAATGAAAAATATTATCAAGAAGAAGAGATTCCAGATTTCTTTGAATCTTCAAGATTAAATACAAGTAATACATTAGATACATCAAAAGAGAACATCACAAATCAATCAACATTTGACAGAGAAAATAAAGATCCTGCAAATCGGTCAAGAGACACAGATGATAAGAATGATTGATGTGATGATCTGCTAGACAAGATTAAATAGAAAGAACACTAGATATTGATGACAGAAGGAAGATTACAAAGAAGCTACAAGAAAAGGAGTTATAAATTCAAAGACATGTTGAGCATCACCATGAGATTGCAAATCAGATTATTCTTATGAGTCAAGAAGCAAATAGAATGAATATAGAACTCATTGAAAGAGTATAGGCTATCGGTGAACTAAGAGAAGAGAATGAGAAACTAAAGTATGAGGTTAGATTTTAGCAACAACATAATGAAATTATCAGAAAGGCTAAAGAAAGAAATAAAAGAATGGATGATTTTCTTGAAGGACAACAAAGAGTCAACAACAACAACAGTCTAGGCTTTACCGAAAATGGAGAATCATCAAATCAATCCAATCCAAAGAATCTATATGAAAATCCAAGACCAAGAAAGCTGATATGAAAACACTATGGAAAGCAAGGCCATACATCAAATGTGTGTAGAGTTAAAATGAAAGGTATTCCTAAATCTACACCTTCATTCATAGAATTATGTTATAAATGTAACAAGAAAGGACATAAAGCATATGAATGTAAGTCTAAGATGGAACAACCAAATAAGGAAACCTACATGGACAAATACTATCCTACATGAAAGATGAATGTGCACACAACTAATGAATGCTAGAAAAAGAAAAGGCAAGCATGGAAGCCTAAAGGTCAAGAAACTCCCTATCAACCAAAGAGAATCTGTAATCAATATGTATGAGACTACAGTACTTGGACAAACTATACAACATGTGGTAGATATGGTCACATTGCTGCAAACTACATGAGGGCATGGACCAAAAGGTCTAGAGGTTGGACAAACACTGGAATGGTATGCTTACATTGTCACAAAGTTGGTCATCTCATGAAATACTACAAAGACCGAATGACAGAGACAAGGATATATCCCAATGGAAACACCATTGAATATATCCGGAGGGCTAGAGACAAAATGTGGAGAAAATCTTCAAGCAATGATGAAGCTGGACCAAGCAATGAAAATGGTGACACCCCATCCAATAGATCTAGTGACATCACAACCCCCACTTAAGTTGAACAAGTAAGTATGGAATTGCACTACACCGAGTCATATTTTGCATCAGTTCCATTATACAATTGATAAATAGTCAAAATCTACATGAATAAAGATGCATATTATGTTACTTGTTACAATTTTGAGAAATCAACCTTGTCGGTAAACACATACCAAAAATCATCGGTGAATATAAAGGATGATTTGTCTACACTTACCGAGAATGGTCGGTCAACACATAAAGTGGCTAAGTTGTTAATTTAACCTGAAACCTATCGATAAGGAAGCAAAGTTATAAAGTTGTCATGACAGAACACCAATATCTGTCGGTGAAATAAAAAATATTAATAGCCATCCTAAGCATCCTAACTACACTGATGATGATTTTGAAAGTCTTCCCGATGAACTCTGACTTCATGACCTGACGAGTCATTGAGCATTTATGACAGACTTGGGGAAAAAGTCTATAAATACTCAATGAGAGCACTTCATTTTGCACCTGTGATTTGAAGATAAAAAGTAGAGTGAAACTAGAGCGATAAAAGATCATATAGAAGAGTGACCTTAACTCGATCCAACACACAACAAATAGATCATTCACCAGTATCATGGATCAAAGTAAGTACCAAGGGAACCAAAGAACTTTGTTGTTATTTTCAAGAAAGCCCTAAAATTGAAAAATGATGGCAACCACTTCAAGAACTATAAATATCAAGAATGATAAGAAAAATATGGTTAGGATGATAAAGAACAACACCTGTGTAGAACCAAAGTACAAGATATGCCTAGAGATTGCATCGTAACTTGATGAATCTGACGCATTTTCTAAGATTCCACCTAGGGTTTTACTGATAGAGGACGTAAGGTCCTACATTCAATGCAAGATCTCTGAAATAGGTGATCTGGAGATGGATGAAGCTTACAAGAAGCTATGTGATGTAGAAGGGAACTTGAAGGAAGAGCACAAACACATAGAGGTTAAAGGGATAACTAATGCCCTATATTTCCTGAGGGACTTCAAAACTGACTGGATTAGGTTAATTTTGAGTAGAATGCATGATCAAAAGTTGTGGTTAGATCAACCTAAGAAAATCACTAAGGATTTCCTTCATGTTGTAACTAGTTATCCAATAACTGACAAGCCTAAGGCACATAAGCATCCCTCTAGGCCAGAAGTTGAAAAGCTCACAAAATCTATGTGGGATAACAGAGGTCTAAAGGTAAACACCATTACCGGCAAGGAATTGAGTTTTGGTGCATGTGTAATTGGCTACAAGATCTTCCAAGCAAGAAGGCTTAACAACATTGCATCTACAGAAGTAAGCACTTCTTACAAGATAGTGATAAAGGGAATTCACATGGATCTGTGTGAGATCCTGTTAAAGCAACTTGATGAGAACATGATGACAATAAGGTCTGAAAAGACTAACACATGTAAGTTTGGTTCACTTATCATGTGTATATTTTTCTACTTTCAAAAATACTTTCCTTCAATAGGCAAAGTAAAGTGGGATACAACAAAACCAGTCACATTATAAATTAGTGAACTTATTAAGTCACTAGGAGATAATTTTGATTCAGTTATGACTCCATACTTCCTTGAATTCAAGGAAAATATGATGGAAAGAGTAAGGATCCCTAAGAAACTAATTGAAAAACATAGGGATGAGATATGCTTTATGGTGGATACAGATTTCACCCGCATAAAACCGGTTGTACCAAGAACAACTTGGTTAGCCCCTCTTGATTATGAAATTAACATAGATCAAGCTACAAATGCAATTGATGCATTGATTAATGAGCCAATTGTCAGCAAACAACCAAGGTTTGGCACTTATGAAGAGGCCAGATCAAAGATAAAAAGAGGCCTAGAGATCAAAAAGATTTTCAACAAGAAGAATAAGATGGTTAAGAATCTTAAAAATGTTCTATCAGTTAATGAGGAGGAACAAGAACAAACAGAGGAAACTAATGAATAGGGTACCATTGATGAAGGGAAAGATGAGAAGAAATTAGATTCTGAGGCAACTAAGTCTGATACACCTCCACCTCCTACAAAGAAACAGAGGACAAGGAGCCAAACTGCTAAGATTGATACCACGCCTCTTAAGAAAGGTCAAGTAAGGACCTATAAGAGGAAGCATCCAACAAAGAAAGCAAAGAAGAAAATAGAGAAAAAAAACACCCACTAAGAGGAGGAAAAGAATGGTTAGGACTAAAGTTGACATTGAGGATTCTAAAGAGGATGAGCCTAATGTAGTGAAGAAAAATTTCAGAAATCAAACAATTGATGAGGCTACTAAATCTATTGCTACATCTGGAACCATGTATGATAAGAAAATAAGACAATGGGATACACTTAAACCAGAGGACCAAAATAAGATACAAGAGGAAATCATCAGGTCAATGGTAAAATTCAAATATGTACCAACTAAATTTGTCAACCAAATACCCAAAGAGCTGGGTAACAAAATATCTCAACAATGGGCATATGCTCTACAAACTGAAAGAGAAGCAAGGGAGAGGTACTTGTCACACTTATGCCTCCCGAATCTCAGATAGAATAAATAAAAGAAACAATGAAGAAGCACTCAAGAAAATTTGTAGCCAAGATAAGAGCTTATAAAGTGCTAGAGGATAAGTTTGTAGAGCTGGACAAATTGACCAAGACTAAATGGAGACAACTCCTAGATCTGCCTGCAGAGTCAACAAGATGTGAGAATCAATTACTTCTCACCGACACACCTCATGTAGAGTAGGAGAAAGATAAGGCAAGTCCTAAGCACATTGCTTTGGACAATGTTGAAGATATGGAGCCAATAGATTTGGACAAAGTCATGGATGATCTTGACATTCAAGACATCACACATTATGACTCTAATAAGGATCCACAAAAAGAAGATGATGCAATATTTATATCTCTTAAGGACCAGGAAAAACAACAAGAGTTGAAGACAACAAGGCATAAAGAAATGAATTTTGTGAGACATGGAAGGACACTTCATTCATTGACATAATAGAACATGACCCTGCAGAGCAAATACAAATAGATGAAGATGTCACTGCTCAAAAATACCAAACCGACAAGCAAGACACCACTCTAGATATAGCACAAGCTAGCACACAAAGCAATATTCTAGTATTGATGAAGGTCATCAATATACTAGAAGGTAATGAAGGATCTACTGCAGAAGATACAAGCACACCTGAGGACAAGGGTGATGTAGAAGCAAAAGACACCATAGATGACACAAAGGATACAAATGCAAAACAAGATGCAACTGATGATCAGAAAGATAAGTCTACTAATCAAAGTAAAGAGGGAGAACAAAAGGTAGAAGAGGACACATAGAAAGAAAAGAGTGAAGAAGCAAAGAAAGATGAGCTGGAGAAGAAAATAGAAGAAAAATCTACAGAGACACCCAAGGTTGATGGAGAGATGTCTTCACAAAACTGACAGGTGCACCCCGAGAAGAAAACACAAGAAGAATCTTCAACAAAGCCTTCACCAAGAACTCTAGAGAGGAGAAATGAACTAGCAATGGTAGTTCATACATCTGCATCCACACAAATCTCAAAGAAGAAGAAGAGAAAGCATAAGAATCTAGTCACTATCAATGAAATCATTGAGATTCCAGTTTGTGATCCCAAGACATTGGATCCAACTGAATTGACAAAGTATGCAAGAATTTTTGAGAGAAAAGAAATGCACAAAAAATTGAGAAAAGCTACAAAGGAAGCTAAGGTACTTGAAATAGCATGAGGCATACTTCAAAAAATTGTACCAGATGTATATGTTGATCAAACAGCCCCAATTGTTGATCAATTATTGGTTCTCACAAATGCAATCACATCTTAGAACATAGATGCTGAGAAGGTCATGGAAGAAAGACTTGAACATAAATATGAGTTCAAGTTAGAAAAAAAGATAAGCCAAGAAGTGGCATTGCAAAAGGTAAAGATTTTGGAATTGGTTAGCACAATAGATCCAATAATCTCAGAAGCTATAACCTTGATACAAAATTTGTGCATGCTATATCAACTCATGAAGGAGTATACCGACAAGATAGCACATATAGATGTTGATCTTCAAAAAAGTGAACAAAGTCTCATGAATAGTGAAGAGGCAATAAAATTGCACAATGAGAAACTCAAGCAAGCTCAAAAATTGAGACAAGATATTCAGATTGCAGAGACAAAGTTTAGAGATGAGGTAAATGAGCTTCAAGCACAACTCTTACCGACACTCTCATTACTGCATAAATATATGACAGAGGCAAAACCACTAATTTCCACCCTAGAAATGTCTGTCCTAGATGACATTTATGATATGCATGCACGACTAGAGCTAGAGCACATGGCACTAGAAATCCTGAAAGAAAAGTGGGAGAAATTGCTCGAAGATATAAAGACAACCCATTCACATATTCTTGACACATTGTAAGTTACACATTTTTGTCACATTTTTGACAACTTATAAGTTGTACATTTTTTTCATGAGTATCAAATAAAGGGGAAAGTGATATGTACATACAGTTCAGTTAGTATAAAGGGGGAAATGATGTGTACAGTCAAATATTTAAAAGAGCAAAGAAAAGGGAATGTATAGTACAGAGGAAAGTATACATGTACATATACTTATACTATAGCGATGCATACAGTTAGGGGGATTCATATAATGAAAAGGATATATACAAGGTGTACATACTAAACACTTTAGTATTATGCACATATCGGTTTTTGATACTAATGTCAAAGGGGCAGATTGAAGGCATTATATTTTACCATTAGTATATACAAGGAAAAACATGATCTACACCATTGGTGTACACTACACCGACAAACATGCCATAGCACTACCCAATGCCAAGGTTACCTGATAGTGCCAAGTACAAAGCATCCCGACAAACACTATTCAGTGTTACCCGATGACAAAAAGGATAAAGGAACCCGACGAGTAACAATAGTGCAACCTGACAAAATAGAAAAGAGAGGAACCTGGTGGATGAAGGGAACCCGATGATCAATTCAACAAAGGAACACTGACAGACTTTCAGTTCAACTCGACGACCAAGAACTGACAGTTAGTTACATCCCGCAAAAAGTGGATTTGACTTTCCATGTCAGATAAAACACTGAAGTTGTATATTTAGCTTCTTGTTTTGTTTTAAATCCATTATGTGTGGAGAAATCAATATAATTATTATTGTTTTAATCAATTCAACTATTTTAAAACATGCAAACTAAAGGATCAAGGTCAAGTTGTATACCTTGGATCAACAGTTAACATTATAATGTGTGATTCTAGAATAGGTCAAATACTTGTATAAATAGATGCTCAATCTATTGTGAACATGTTGTTCGATGATGATTGTAGCCACTAAGAGAATCTAAAGATCATACAAGAGAATTCATGTAGAAGGACATAAAAGGATCAATTCAGTTTCAAGAACAAGAACACATGCTACCGACGAGCAGAGAAAAGGTATTAATCAATCCCTATTGGTGATATTCATATTATGAGAGCTTTAATGGATCTATGATCATAAATTATAGATTGCATACATTTAGGTCAAACATATTGTACTCATTCTAACAAGTGTAGTACACTTAAGAAATCCTTTCAAGAAACGTGGACCTAACAGTCCTATTGTAAATCTCTTAACCGAGTGCACACTTCCTTAGTGTTTCTAAAAGCTCTTAACAGAGTAGATATTAATAGGTCTCCACTTTAATACTCTTAACAGGGTAGATCATCAGAAGTGATCAATTGTAATCCTTTACCCGCTCCCTTCTATTCTGCAGATAGTGAAGTTTTGTGGGTGCCATCCCCACCGTAGTTTTTAACTTCCCAACAGAATTTTTCTACGATATCATATCTTGTGTTATGTGTTTATTACTTTCATGAAAGTTTCTATGAATGTTGCAAATAATTAAATATTATGTATTAATATTGCATGCATAAGAAGAACATCAAAAATGGTCGGTAATACAATAAATATTATTTACTAATTATGAAAGGTGAAAAGAGTTAAAAGTTTTAGAGGTACTGATTCACCCCTCCCCTCTCAGTACTACTTCCCATTAATCCCAACAATTAATGCACCTAATGAAAATGAAGAGCATGCACCAATCTTAACACCTCCTAGAATAATTTGTAGAAAACCAAAGTTTCTAATTAACATTGATGAAAATATTGTGAAGCCAATGCATGATAAAATTTCCAAAAGAACTTGTAGAAGAATGGTTAGAAGAATTTGGGATAACTATTTTGAAAGCTTAAATCAAAGTGGAATATGCCAATTAGTTGTTGAAATTATTAAAAATCTGAAATTTAGAGAGACAATGGAAATTTTGGGGTTACTCGACGTGTCCTCACATCAACCATAATGGGAAAGAAAATGAAAAAATCTCATTTAGTATGCAAAAAAAGCAAGTCATTAAGGATAAGTAGAGAAACATTATGCAATGCCTTAGAGAGAAGAGATAAAATTGAGGATCCTAACAATAATTCTCTTCGGGCATTATTGGGTAGAATCCCACACAAGGAAAAGGTTGTAGTTGATGCACTAAGAAAATTAATTTAAAAATTTTTGAATGATAACACAAGGGTTTCACCCAACCAAAGAGATGTTTTAGAAGATGAATTAGAATTAGAAATCATGAGCCACATCAAAAAAACTATTTAGATATGACTCGAAGGCAATTTTATGAAAGGTTTCTTTAAAGTTTTCCTTAATATAAAATCAGTCAAAGATTTTTTGAGATGAAAAAACCATTTTACGTTAAGATTAATCATGCATGTACTGTGTGTTTTTGTAGGGCCCATGTTGAATTTTCTATGCATTATGATATTTACCATTATATATGTTGTACTATGTACACTAACGATGTTGTTCAAGAATGTGGTCTACAAGAACCTCCTAAGTCACTGAGAGAATTTATTTTAAGTGTACTATGTAAACAAGACTACATGTGCATTTAGTATATGATTGTGTATTTGAAAGGTTTTTGTCCTACATGTGGTGGTTTAAAACAGTTGCATAGATGCCTACATCTAGATAGCACACATGAAATCAATAAGAAACTAGTTTCTATTAGAAAATGCAAGTCAGTCACATATGATGTTAAAGATGGAAAAGAATTAAAGAGGTGTGAGTTAGTGAAAAAGGATATATGTGTAGCTGATTTTATGATGATTTTTCAAGAGAAACTAGTTTATGAGTACATAGGTCATACACATAGAGCTAGATGCTTAGATGAGAAATTAAAATTGTGTAAGGACTCTTTTCCCCTAGGTAATATTGTCTACTTCATTGACTTTTCTGATAATTATACACTAAAACCTCAAAATGAAGTGCAACCTATGTATTACCACTCTACACAAGTTATAATTTGTGTACACATAGCATTCATGCATGTACATGATAGCACAGAGGAAAGCATAAATGTTATAAGAGAGCATCACTTCTATATTAGTGATAATCTTACTCATTCCTTAGAGTTTTTTCAAGGATGCTTTACATTTTTCTATGACACTTTAAGGGAAAGAGATGCAAGATAGAATCAACACATAATATGGTCGAATAATTGCACTGCACTATTCAAGAATACAAGGATGTTCTACTGGTTGCGGAGGATGCATGTGACAAGTGGTGTGCAACATTTTTGGAATTTCACTGAGGTGGGACATGGAAAGGGACAGCATGATGGTGCATGAGCATGTGTGAAAAGAGCTCTTACTAGAGAGGAATTGGAGTACGAAGGTGGAGCAGTGTTAATATCTGCATAAATAATTATGCAATGGTGTAAATCTATGATGGAACTAGGTAATGCAGGTAATTCTATGGTTTGTATATATTTTTGGTTGATACGTGAAGCTAACATTGCAAACTATCTATATTTTTGTACACTTACAAGATCAAGTGAGATGCATTCATTTAGAAGTTCATATGCAGTGTCATTAGCTTTTTATACTAGACAAATTGCATGTTTTTTATCTTTCTGTATGCATTTTGTGTGGGATGAATGTGAATGAAAAGAGTGGTTTGACCAATGCTCTTGTAGACCTTTTCAAACCCTTGATACATATCAACTTCCTAAAGAACTACAATTAAACTTGATTGAAGCAAAAGTGGATTTTGACCAGGTATCTGACCTAGTTGAACCGGGTAATTTCTCAATTTATTACTTTGATAAAATCAAATTTAAACTCATTTTATTACACTTTACGTTGATTTTGGTATAAACATATCCTTCTATAAAATGCAAGTCATGTATACGCAGCTATTGCAGATGAGAACAATAAATAAGGAATAGATTAATTTTTGTGTCGTTGTATTGAGGCCAAAAATAAATTGGCAACTATAGTCATTGATGGAGAGTGTATTGAGTACCCAATAGGATCCATTTTTGTGACAGGGACATGGCTTAGAAGGTATCATTGTTTTTTCATTGTATTGAGACCTCTTAAACTCATTTTATTACACTTTTCTTTGATTTTGGTATTAACTTATCATTCTATAAAATGCAGGTACCCTTTCAATAATTCTAATGCCTGGTTGTTTGAGGACTTTCAGATACATAGACATATTTTTCATTACTCTAACCTTGTTTTTGCAACAAATATTCAATTGATTAAGTATCATGGTAGAGCTCTTATCAAGAAATGTGGAAAGTTCATGAATCTGACCATGAGGCAATACTTGACAAAATAAGGGTTAGAGTTGATCCATAAGGTTTTCTTGATTAATTTTGGGCTATCTAGAAGAATGATTCTACAATATGGTAGAATAATTTTGACAATTTTGTATATATCATTTGTGAAACGTTGTAACTTCATTTTTTTGGAGGTTCTCTATGTACGTATTTAGAGGCCAAATTTTGTATATAAAAATAGTATTGAGTTGTAATGTGCATATTTAGATGCCAAATTTTGTATATATAAATGGTTATGATTTGTCTGTGCATATTAGATGCCAAATTTTGTATATAAAAGTGGGCATGGGGCTGATTTACAAATACTCAAAGGACAAATTCTCTATATCGTATTGTGTACCATTTGATTATAAATATATATTGAATATTTTATCGTTACATTTTTATCCTTATGTGTACGATTTGATTATAAATACATATTGAATTTTGTATCATTACATGTATAGATTTTGTATCATACCATTCATGATTTAATAAAGTGCAAAAAATATTAATTATGGTGTAATAAAGTTCAAAAAATGTTAATTATTTATCATACCTTGAACTATAAATGGCTACTCTTTATTGTAAAATGAATAGATGTAGTTGCAATCCCATGTTCATCAATCCTAGGTTTTCTATATCTTCCTCTATATATTGAGTAGATGTCGCTGCAATCCCATGTTCATCAAGAATATTCCTTGCACCTTGAGAAGCTCTCCACTTGTTATCTGAATTAAAACCTTGGACTATAAATGGTGACTATTCATCATGTCAATGTTTGGATGATGTGTGCAAGTCATATGCAAGGTGTTTGAGTGATTGTTCTTTCAAACCATTTGTTGTGGCCTTGAACCATTTGCACCATTAGATCTAGTTGGTTGGGTAAACCCTAGGAATAACCTTGTTTTTCCCATGGAGTCTCTCGAACATGTGCGACCATGTCAGACCGAAGTGTCCCTAAGGTGTAATAAGCACCATTGGGTATGTCATCAAGTGTTTTGATGTGTTGAGAGGCAAAGTGGGACCATTCCTAGGGTAAACCTTCCCAACCAAATGTGATGGAAGTGTTAGTTCATGCCCACAATTAACAAAATGTGATATGGGCTACTTGGTGACTTTTCACTAAGTGCATCTGAAAGATTTTGTATCAATAGAAAATTTGTTTCCATGTAAAAATGAATTTGAGACTTCAAAAACTGAGATAAGTTATTGTAGGGGGGCCTAACATGATCCCATAGGTTTGAACAAATCGTGCGCAGGTGACACAATTTGCAAGAAATAGTATGTCAAAGTTCAGTGATTTTTTTCACTTAGGGAACCTAAAGGACATCGTTGATAGGTTATGTTGGTGAGCGTTCCAGTGAGCCAAGAGGCAAAGTGGGACCATACCTATGGTAAACTTGACCAACTAGATGCGATAGAAGTGTTGATACATACCCACGACAAACAAAAACATTGTTTCTCCAAGTCAATTACATAAGGGACATCATCGGTAGGGTACATTAGCAAGAATTCTGGCATATCGAGAGGCAAAGTAGGACCATGCGTAGGGTAAACCTGTCCAACCGAACGTGATGGAAATATCAGTTCATGCCCATCACAAACAGAAATGTTGCTGCTCCAAGTTAGTTACATAAGGGACATCTTCGGTAGGGTATGTTGGAAAGCATTCTGGCATGCCGAGAGGCAAAGTGGGACCATGCCTATGGTAAATCTTCCCAATTAGACGTGATGAAAAATTTTGTTCATTCCTACAACGAATATAAATTTTTCTACCCTAAGTGCATCCGAGGGCTAATTAGGACTTTTTTACAAAGCACCTACCCTCTAAACACTCTCCCAAACCAAAAAAAATACTCCAATAGCCTATGAAACATTCAAATAGACAAAATTGACAATTTTTATCTATTGAAACATGTCAAAATGTGTCAAAAGAGGTAGATATATTGAATTGATCATTCCCAATGCGCATTCCAACAATTAAATTTAGCGGTGTTGATGGCACTTGTAATGAGAAAATTAAATCATATTTAAATGGTAAGTCTATACATTTATAAGTATGAATTCAAACACACAATAAATAAGTTAGGATCACATTTAAATTGTAAATATGTACATTTCAAAGTATCAAGACATACACACAATGAACAAGTTGGATCAAATTTCAATTGCAAATAATTAAGTTTTAAGTACAAAGCTATGAACACAATGAACAAATTGGATCAAATATTGAGTTTCATATATATCAAAATGAATAATAATCGTGTACATATAAAAAATTCCAAATCAATAATAGTTACAAAAAAGTGGCATGTGCCATATCAAGGTCTATATATAATACAAATGTTGAATATATACAAAAAATGGCCATTCAATGACCACAACTAGATCTATATGTCTCTATCAACATCTATGGATGTGTTGGATCATCAAAATTGAGCCTTTTTGAAGTAGTGTATGGCTCACTAGTTGTCTGCACAAGAATAATTCAAATGATACATCTAAGATATCTTTTCTCAAAATTATATCAAAATAACTAAATACTGGACTATAATCTATTGGCAGTTGAATTTTTTATCACCTCACATCTTTCTTCTGCACTTGGGATGTATAGTAAATTTGATGGCCTCCTTAGTGGGAAAATGAGACTCCTTATGACAAAAGGTAGAGGATCCATGGGAAATCATGAAGGGGGTTGTAACAGGTCAAACAAAATTTAAACAAGTTAATAACATATATGTCAAGAAACACTAAAAAAATAAAAAATGCATGGACTAAAAAACAAATGCATATTAGAGCCTTAGATGAATCTCCTATGCTGGTAGGAGGCACAACCACTGATGAATCATCTATGATATTTTTTTGTATGGTAAGTGAGAAAATATGTTATAGTCATACAAGGAGGAATTAGGGATTCCTAACAAACAAGAAATCAATCCAAAATGATTTAACAAGAGGGTTTCAACTAAGAAGACAAAATAACTAAATACTGGACATGAGTAATTTGTTGGTAGTTGAATTATTGATTACCTCATCTCTTTCTTCTGCACTTGGGATATATAGTAAATCTTATGGTCTCCTTCATGGGAGAACATGACTCCTTATGAGGAAAGGTAGAAGATCCACGGGAAGTTGTGAAGGGGGTTGTAATAGGTAAAACATAATTAATACAATTTAATAACATATATGTCAATAAACACTAGAAAACTAAAAATGCATGGACTAAAAACTAAATGTATACAAGAGCCTCGAATGGATCTCCTATGCTGGTAGGAAGCACAACCACTAATGAATCAGCTACGATCTTTTCTTTTATGGTAAGTGATAAAATATTTTATAGTCGTAGAGGGAGGAATCAGGTATTTCTAACAAACAAGAAAGCAATCCAAAATGAGTTGACAAGAGGGTTTCAAATAAGAAGACATGCATACCTCTTGCCTCTATTGTGGTGGATCTCCTCTTTGTGATGACATATAACTGATTGAATGTTTGATAATGTTAAGTTGAAGATAATGCAAGGCATTAAATCAGTTAATGTATTGTATTGTCATTGATGTCAAATTGATATCATCTGTACGGTCATGTACAAAATACCAAAGACTTCAGAGAACCAAAAGAATAAAGGTTATGCTTTTAGCAATGCATAAAAGTCAAGTATTCACTAAGTGACAAACAACACCGATGAAGTGCACACCAATGGACAGAGAAAAGAAGAACAGTCACAATGATACCCGACGATCAGATGTATAGTGTTTCCCGATGAAGAAAAACCATAGATGCCCGACAAGCAAATTCAGTAGGTTGCCCAACGAGTAAAGTCAGAAGGTTTCCCAATGAGTAAAATCCAATGATTCTCAATGGATAGAGATCACAAAGCTAACTAGAGTCTCACCAATGGAACTGTCAGTTGTCACCGTCAAATAACTGCAAAGGTGACCGACGGAACATAGAGTTTAGAAAATGATAAAATATCAAGCTGACAGAGCTAAAAATAGACTTAACTGGTTGTCTATTTTGTTTTATTCGACTAGAGATAAGTGCTTGATTTAAAGATGATTTGTATAGTTGGCAAGAAGATATCTATGAGACAAATCAAGATTTATGCTTTAAATCTAATTGGTTGGATTGTTTTTCACACCAAGAATCAAGAATCAAGATACAATGAATATCATGTCTATATAAGAGACAAGCTTAATTCATATACAAATAGGATTAAGGGGAGTGAATAAAAATAGAATGCTGAAGAGAAACTGATGAAGAACAACTTCATGCAATCCTGATCAAACAAGCTGAAGGAAGAGCTAAGGAATTCTGCAAACACTGACAAACAGTGAGCACAGCATCACAGAGAAGAAAGTATGGAGCACAAGGATTAATTGATACATTGGTCAGAGAGGTAATGTACTTAAATAGATTTGAAAATATGCAATTCAAAGTTGCAATATGAACATGTCATAGTGTTTCAGTTTAACCATTGAAGCATTAAGTCTCTTAACAAAGCAAGACTTAATAGTCTTCTATATATTGAGGTACATCTCAAGGAGTGCCAAAAAGGTTGATTCATGAAAGTAGCATTGGACTTGCCCGATACTGATTGATAGTCTAAGAAGGAGGTTGATTCAAGGATGGTAGCAATAGATTCCTGATACTAAGTGACAACCTCTCTATATAAAATCCTCTAACAAGGTCGCACTTAACAGTGTGTTTGTAACCTTTAACAGGGTTGGCTCC
This sequence comes from Thuja plicata, assembly GCA_018584345.1. NCBI lineage: Eukaryota > Viridiplantae > Streptophyta > Pinopsida > Cupressales > Cupressaceae > Thuja > Thuja plicata. The sequence continues at coordinate 1,731,789 of MU224613.1, forward strand.
TAATAGGGCTCACTTTAGAAGAGTGAAAATTTGGGGTACCGGTCCCAATGGTTTTTTCCCTTAACAGGGTTTCCACATTAAAAATTCATGTGTTATGTGTGTATGATTCATTTCTTTACTCTTTTGTATCTTACATAGATAACTCTAGATTGATTGGTATACTCTGCTTATTTACTAAAATTCGGTAAATAGTTATACTAATTATTGGTAATCAAGAAAGAAAAAGGATTGACAGAGCAAACTGAAAGACAGTTAATCATTATTAGTATTTCATGGCATGCATCTTGTAGGGACATAATAATTTGAGGTTTATTGATTGGTGGTTAAGTTTGAAGGATATTTTATTAGGGCACTGATTCACCCCCCCCCCCCCCTCNTTCCCCCCCCCCCCCCCCTCTCTTAGTTATTACTAACAATTGGTATCAAAGCTTGTGTGCTTAGAAAGGAATGTTTCAAGAACTAAGTCAATATCACAAGATGAATAGATGAGATGTGCCCAAGTTGAACAAAAACAAATTTTCTTCATGGAAAAGCAGGATAAGACTCCACCTATCAGGTATTGGTAATGATGTTACTCAATTCCTAGAAATAGAATATGTGTTTCCCACAAGAGCACCAACAATTGAAAAAATGAGAGAGAAGCATGAACACAATGGCATGATGATAGAGCTTTCTTCCTCACTCTCTGATGCTGAATTTGAAGATGTCAAAGAATGCAAAACTGCAAAGCAAATGTGGGACAAACTGAATCTTGTACATGAAGGTGATACAAATGTTCTTAGAGACAAGGCAGAAATCCTTAGAGGAAATTTCTATGATCTCAGAAGGAAAGAAGGGGAAAATAACACACACTACAGCACAAGAATCAAAGAAGTAGTCAATGTTATATGAGGAGTTGGAGGTACACTTGAAGAGGAGACAGTGGTAAGTAAAATCTTAATAACCTTACTGCCTGTATATGCTATTAGAGTTTCTGTCATTCGAGAAATGAGAGCAGTAGCAAATAATACGGTTACTCTTGATAGTTTAATTGGTAGAGTGATGTCATTTGACATGAATAACTTTGATAATAGTGTCTTACCAAACTTAGAGTTTGCATTTAAATCTTCTATGAGAATAAGAAAATTAAGTCATAGACACACATCTAGAAGAGATAGTGAAAGTGAAAGTGAAGAAGAATATCTAGATGAAATAGAAGCACTTATGGCTAGAAGAATGCAAAGAGGCAAAGGTAAATACAAAGGAAAGTTACCACTTGTATGCTTTAGTTGTAAGGAGTTTGGACACTTTGCTGCAAGATGTCCTAACAGAAGAAAAGATGTTAAAGTTAATGACAAATATTTTGAGAAGAAATATGATAAAGGTGATAACAAAGATTACAGAAGTTACCAACAATCATAAAGAAGAGATACCCGAGACTACAAGGACAAAGGCAAGAAAGTCAACTACCTAGCTGCTTGCAAAGATGAAGATACTAACACCGAACCTGATGAAGACATCAAGATGATGTTTGTGGCTATGAAAGATGATTCAGATGAAGATGAAAGGTATGTAGAAACTGCACTCTTATCTAAGGTTAGCAAGAATGACATTTGGATTATAGATAGTGGCTGCACTCACCACATGACCAGTGAAAAAAAAGTTTAACACTTTTGAGTATTATAATGGCGGTACAGTAAGAATGGGTAATGATAAACCTTGTCCAGTTGAAGGTAAAGGAACTATAATGTTGAATAACCTGATTAAATGTGAAAATGCCTATTGGGTAAAAGGATTGAATTATAATCTATTGAGTGTTTCTCAGCTGAATAATTCAGGTTAGAGAGTAGCATTTGAGAATAAGAAGGCAAAGATCTTCAATGAATCAGGAAGACTGATTGGCACCGATGACCAGACTAAAGGTAACTTATTCTATCTGAATGATACTAATACCACTTGCTTAATGACTAGAAACAAATACATATGGTTGTGGCACAAAAGATTGTGTCATGTGAATTTTGACAACATGATGAAAACAAGCAGAAGGAGAAATGTAAGAGGCTTACCGATGATGTCAAAGCCCAACAACATCATGTGCAAGAATCATCAAAAGGTAAGATGACAAAGTCTAGTTTCAAAAGTAAAACCCATACATATGATGATATTCTAGAATTATTCCATACTGATCTATGTGGACCAATGAGGATAAAGAGTTATTATGGAGATGGATATTTTATTCTCTTTGTTGGTGATTACTCTAGAATGATGACAGTCATGTTTCTAAAAGATAAATCTAAAGCATTCAAGATTTTTAAATGGTATAAGGCTATGGTAGAGAAACAAAGTGGTAAGGATAAAAAATGTTTGAGATTAGATAGAGGAGGAGAGTTTATATCAGATGAATTCACTGATTTTTGTAATGAGCATGGTATAGAAAGATAGGTTTCTGCACCAAGGACACCACAAAAAAATAGGATTGCTGAAAGAAGAAACAGATCAATAGTTGATTGTGCCAGAACACTGATGATAGAGAAAGGCATCACCCAAATCTTCTGGAGGGAAGCTTTCAATACTGCTATCTACACATTGAACAGAGTACAATTGAAGGACACAAACAAGACACCCTATGAGCTATGGTATGGTAAAACACGCAATGTAAGTTACTTCAAAATCTTTGGTAGTCAATGTTATATCTTAAAGGATGATAGAAATGGAAATCTTGACACCAAGAGTGATGAAGGTATCTTTCTAGGGTATTCCACCAAAAGCAAGGCTTATAAATGTCTTATTAAGGCCTCTAACAAAATTGTTGAAAGTGCAAATGTAAAGATAGATGAATTTGTAGAAAAGAATGAGATGGAAAGCACAAAAGAACCAAAAGACTGCAACAATTTTGTATACTGTGAAGAACCCAACACTCTACCTGAGAAATAGTGCTTAATTCCAGAGCAACAGAATATTATAACCGACGGTCAGGTTGCAAATATCGACGGTCAGGATAATGATCAAAATAATGTGCAAGGTGATGAAGAACACAATGAATGACAAAATGATGATGAAGCTAATAGACAAAGAGTTGTACCTATACTTGTAAGATATGTAAGAAGGAACCATCTAGAGATCTAGATCATAGGAGATAAGAAAGCTGGTACAAGAACAAGAAGTAAGTATTTAAACTTAAATTGTTTAATTTGTGAGTTTGAACCAAAATCTATCAATGCTACACTTGATAATGAAGAATAGATAAGTGCTATGAATGATGAGATTGAGAAGAACAAGACATGGTCACTTGTGCCAAGACCAGATGACAAGAATTTCATCGGTACTAAATGGATATTCAGGAATAAACTAAATGAGAATGGAGAAGTCACAAGAAACAACGCAAGACTAGTATGCAAGGGGTATGCACAAGAAGAAGGTATTGACTATGGAGAGACCTTTGCACCTATTTCTAGGCTAGAAGGTGTAAGAATAATACTTTCTTATGCTGCATTCAAAGGATTCAAGGTATATCAAATGGATGTCAAGTCTGCATTCCTGAATGGAATACTTGAAGAAGAGGTATACATTGAGAAACCAGAAGGGTTTGTAGATCCAGACAAGAGAAATATGGTATGTAGACTTCATAAAGCCTTGTATGGATTGAAACAAGCTCCTAGAGCCTGGTATGAATGACTTCATTCCTATCTTATAAGCATTGGATTTGTAAGGACTAGTGAAAACAGTAATCTTTATTTGAAGGAAGATACTGATGCTAACACTTTGATTGCTAAAATATTTGTTGATGACATCATATTTGGAGGCAATGATATGCTATGCAAAT
>MU224613.1:1752661-1766999 GCA_018584345.1 Thuja plicata
AAATATTGAAATAATTGAATAATTGAATTAATTACAATTTGATCAAGGAAATTGATTTGAATTGAAAATGTTTCAAAGCATTGATTCAGAAAATTGATAAAATGATAAATGGGGCCCAAAGTCTAGGTGACCATTTTAGGGTGCATACAGTCGAGTATTGTTTTCAGAATCTGACATCAAATTAATAAATAAAAAAATTATATCAATGCAAAAAACCTACTTCAATTAAAATATAAACCAAAACAATAAAAACAACAAATAATTACATGTTCGATGGTGTTTCATGACTGCAAATTGGTCTAAATGGTAGAAAAATGAAATCCAACAAGGAACACACTCGGGTTCTGATTTATTTTGTTTCCCCAACTCGATTTTGTCAATTTTTGGCATGACAAATGGGAGGAAAATGTGGGTTTTAAAAACATTTGTATTTCTTCAAAACCTATACGGGTTATGAAGAAACAGAAATGTTCTTCATAACCCATACGTGTTATGACGAAGTTTTTAATTATTTTTTAAGTGATATTTTTAGGCTTGGTTTTCTCGGGCCAAGTCATTTGGAAATTCAAATAAAACGCACAGGTTTTGTAAAATTTTGGAATTTTTTCATCATGTGGCCACTTTTTTTATGCACTTACCCAAATGACCCTTGTTTCTCTATTGGTGCAAGGTGATAAAGGAATCAAAATGTTGTACATGTTCTTCCATTTTTATCTCACTTCTTATATATGTTGTAACTTGTTATGTTATGCATGTGTCACTGTACATAAATGTTCCTTTGTGTTGTATAATTGGGGATACTGAAAAATGGTATCTACCTATTATTTTTGGTCTTCATGATGTCAACCCAAAAAGACTCTTCTTCTTAACTCTTACGTGTTCTTCTTCCATTGTGCTTATAGTTATACTACCTTTGGGGGATGATGATAGTTTATTCTAATATAATTTTGATATACATGAGATATCATATGACCTACTGACCCCAGAGTTGGTAGATCCCTTTTGTTCTCTCTTTTGTCATGTGCTTATTTCCCTTGATTTTTCCTTTCTTGGGGCATCTCATAGTGGAAACATCTCTTGTGGATGCATGTGTGTTTTTTTAAAGCCATTTCTCCTATTAAGGCATTTGTAATCACTTTTACATAGGGTCATACACTCCACTCTATGTTTCACATTTTGCACACTCTCAGTGCTATATATCATATATATAACCAAAGATACAATGTTTTTCATTTGTTTGTCCTTTTTCATTGGATCCCTTAATGGAAAAAAAACTTTCCTTAAGGACTGATCCTTCCTCTTTGATTCCTAAGGAAACAACATAGGCCTGATCACCTTCATTTATTCCCAAAGGAAAAATCCTTTCATTAGGCCTGATCATTTCTTTTCCAAATCTCCAAGAAAATAATATTTTCTTAGGCTTGATCTTTTTGATGGATTGACTAGCATAATGTAGCTTGCTAGACTATTCAATTCCACCTTTGTAGCACTTTCCTTTGTGTGGTTAATAGTAAGTCTCTCTCTCTCTCTCTCTCTCTCTCTCTCTCTCTCTCTCTCTCTCTCTCAACTTTCTTTTGGATTTGATGAAGAATTGAGTCACTTGGTGGATTGATATTTCTGTCTCCTTGACCCTAATGAGATCATCCTTATGCATTTGATCTACTTTGTTGTGATCATGAGTTCATCACATACTCCCACTAAAGTAGGGGATAAATGTATCATCCTAAAAAGTTAGCACCCATAATTGGAGGCTCTAGGACCTATTAGACCCTATTTTGGTGATTTTGAGATCTGAATGTCTATTATGCTTGATCCCACCAATCTGTATTTTCTCCCTCTGCATCCTATTAGACTTCTGAGCTCCCGAAAAAAATTTATATGATTTTTGGTACAAATTGACCTGTCAAATTGTTCCTAGGCTTTTGAGCCTAGATCTGGCATGGGGCCCAATGGTGGGGTTTTCTTCCAAAGCCTAAATCTATGGTCAACCTAGATTTAATTGAATCTCAAAATGAATATAAAATGAAACCTTTTCCTCTCATTTTGACATGACAATCCTTATACAAGAAAGATCTCATATATATCTTATCTAAGTGCAATTTGTGTTAGTTTTCCCTACCAAATGATGGTTTGAATCAGAAAATATTGAAACTAAATACTTTAAAACTAAACCTCTAATTCAACTCGGTAACTCAAATAACAACAACAAATGAAACTTGTAAACACTTCACAAACTTGATAAACAACATATAACATAAGCAACTAACATCCACAACTATCAAGCAACACATGTAACACCAGATTTAATGAGGAAACCCAATTTGGGAAAAACCTCTGTGGGAATTGTCACCCACAAAAAGAAATACTCTTCTGAAGTATGCTCAATTTAGAGCCAAACCAGTTAAATATTACAATGCACAATTGTTAGATGTGACCCTAGTATGGGATTTATCTTAGATATGTTAAGATCTTCACCCTGTTAGGAGTTGCCTGGTTAGAGGGCTTAAACATTCATCCTAGAATGTTACCTTTCACTAGGATTTAAAAAAAGAATTATTAGGTCCACTTGGTTAAGATATTTTTTGTTACAAAGATTAGTTTGAAATAGTGTACTGAATTGATTTATGATTCTGCAACTACCATTTCATGATCAGATCCCTTGTGCTCTCTCTAAAACTACTGGCATCAACAACTCATTAGTCTCTTCTTTGGACTGGATCTCCACCTCTTTCTCTACTCTGATCAGTAGAAATTCAACTCTTCAACTCACCAGCATATTATTATAAATATACATACTCAACAATATATAGTCCTTTGTTTTGCCTCTTAATCTCATTTATTAGGTATCCTTTAATTGTGCTCATCCATCAGATCATCTCTTATGAACTGATTCAATTTATTTGTAACTCAGTTAAACAGTTAACCTTTTCCTCGTAACTTGCACTTTTCTTGGAACTCACAACTTTACTTTTTCCACTTAATCTTCATCTCAAATCTTCAACTTGAATTTTCATGACCATAGATCTTGTAACATAATTCATTGTTACCCTTAGCATCTTATAGATCTTTGCACCTTCACATTAAATTCATTATGTTCCTTGAATTCAATCTTTGTTCAAACTATGTTATGTGCTCAGTGACTCGGTGACTATCTTCACTCAGTATCTGACTTCACTCGATTACCAACTTTGTTCAGTAACTAACCTATGCTCAGTTGTCAACTTCACTCAATGACTGACTTTTCTTTTCTCGACCAACTAACACTTCCTATTACTAACATACTTCACATTGTCGGTAACTAGGCTTGTTCCATTTACCGACTTCACCTTTCTACTTTACAGACTTAACAACATCAAATTTTAAGTAAAAAAATTATATCAATAGTACCTCATCATTGTCTGATCTTTATTATCTTCCCAATTAAGTTCCTCTCAAATGATATGGCAACTTAATATAAATCTTAAATAAATTTGTTTACATCAATGACAAAATAACAACTAATCTAACCATTCTACTTGCTTGTATTCTACTAAACTCGGTCTTCATCATCATTACCATCAGTTGGTTAACCATCTACCTCTTTGGCATTGATAGAAACACTATCAATTGATGATGGTATACTCTAATCTCTCTATACTATCTTTTCTCCCTCTTAGCTTGTTCTTCATCTTTTCCTTCAATCACATTCTCCCTCTTACATGTAGTCTCCTTCACTTGTGTATTCATCACTTACTTCTTTCTTCCTCTGATCATCAATCACTTCTCCCTCTTTGACAACAATGCCAAAGATCCATACTCTTGAATTTTTTCTCAGGCAGTGAATCACACCTTGCATGTACTAATTTCTCTTTGCATACATAAATCCTTTCACAACTTTAGGCATCTCTTAAAGTGTGATCACTAGCATCAACTCAAAATTTAGATACTCTAATGTGTCCTAGAATTGATGCAACATGCCTCTTGCATTAATGAATTTTGGATAGGGGTAGGACCCCTAATTTACCTCCAAGATACTTAAAAGAGTCCTTCGGTAGTTGTTTGGTGAATATGTCAGCTAGTTGTTCTTTTGAATTCACATATTCCAACATTACAAGCTTGTCTTGTTCTTTCTCTCTCAAGTAATGATACTTGATAGAAATGTTCTTGGTCTTTGATTGCATTACTAGATTCTTTGATTTTTATATCACTTGTGTTGTCAAAAAATATAGTGACTGGATTGGTGATCTGCTCTTGCATACCTTAAAGTTGTTGTTTGATCCATACAATGTTTGCACAATTCATAGCTGCAGCAACATACTCAGCCTTGGTGGTAGAATGTGATATATAACTCTATTTCTTGCTTAGCCATGTAAGTAGTCTTTCCCCTAGAAACAAAGCTCTGCCACTTGTACTCTTTCTGTCATCAATATTTCCAACCCAATCAACATTAGTGTAGACTTTCAAGTCAAAGTCTCCTCACTTCTTGAATAGTAGGTTGAAAACCTCAATTCCTTTTATATATTTAAAAATTCTCTTAAATACATGCATATTTGTTTCCTTCAGATCAAAATAAAACCTTGCAACAATCCCTACTGCATGAGAAATATCAGGTCTTTTGTGCACTACATATTGCAACTTACCAATCATGGATCGGTAGAGTGGATCTCCTTGATATAATTTGATTGTGTAATATAGATCTCATCCTTTACCTATTGAATTTGAAGTCCAAGAAATAATTTAATATCTCCAATCATAGACATTTCAAACTCCTTTCTCATCTCCTCAGCAAAATATTTGCACAATGTGTCATTTCCTCCAAAGATAATGTCATCAACAAATATCTCATCAATTAAAACTTTGTTAGTACTCTCACATTTCAGATACACATTGTTGTTGTCACTAGTTATTTGAAATCTCATTTTGATTAGATATGAATGCAATATTTCATACCATGTTGTGGGTGCTTGTTTCAAGCCATATAGTGCTTTGTACAATTTTCATACCATGTCTCGGTTAGTATTCTTAGTAAATCCTTTAGCTTGTTCAATATATATTTCCTCTTCTAAAATACCATTGAGAAATGCAGACTTAACATCTATTTGATAAATTTTGAATCCCTTATAAGGTGTATATTCTAGTATAATTCTAATTCCATCTAATCTACCAAAAGGTGTAAAAAAATTTCCATAGTCTATTCCTTCTTCTTGTGCATACCCCTTGCAAACTAATCTTGCTTTATTTATGATTACATTGCCATGCTCATTCAACTTATTTCTGAAAATCCACTAAGTACCAATTACATTCTTATCTTTTGGTCTCGATCCCAAATTCCATGTATTATTCTTTTGAATTTGATCTATATCTTCCTTCATTGCTTTCATTGATTTCACCCAATCTTCACTTTCTAATGCATCTTTTACTTTTATCGGTTTAAATTCATCTATTAAGCATGTGTTTTCTCTTACCTTGCTTCTTTTCAAAATTCCAACAGTCTTGCCTCCAATGATTTTACTCAGTGAGTTTTGTCTCTTCACATACTTTACCAATACAGGCTCGATAGCTGGTGGTATCTCTTCATTTCCATCATTCAGTGGAAGCTCTCTTTGCTCATCTTCTTCCTCAGTTTGTGTTTTCTATGATGTGTCATGAATCTTAGTTTGTACATAAAAAATCTTTGATAATCCTCGGGTTCCTTCTTGTTTTCTTCATCATTCTTCTCTGCAAATTCACCAGTCCTCACATCTGCACTTTCTACAATTTTGTTAGTATTCTTATTCAAACATGTGTAGGCTTTGCTCTTAGTAGAATATTCCTTCATCTCCTTTAGAGTCAAACTTACCATCTCTAGCATCTTTAAGAACATAACACCTACTTCCAAATACTTTGAAGTAACTTACATTCAGTTTGTGTCCATACTAGATCTCATATGGTATCTTGTTAGTTCCCTTCTTCAATTGTACTCAGTTAAGTGTATAAGAAGAAGTGTTGACTTCTTATCTCTAGAAATTTTGGGAAATTTCATTCTTAATCATCAGTGTTCTAGCACAATCCACAGTGGATCTATTTCTCCTTTCAGTTATAGCATTCTATTGTGGTATCCTGGGTGCAGACATCTGCCTCTTTATATCGTGTTCCTTGCATAAGAGTTTAAATTTTTTAGAAGTAAACTCTCCACCTTTGTCAGATCTCAAACATTTCAGCCATCTCCCTGTCTCTTTTTCAACTCTAGCCTTGTACCACTTAAACATTTGGAGCATATCAAATTTTTCTTTTAGAAACATAATCGACATTATTCTAGAATAATCATCACCAAACAATATGAAGTATCTATCTCCATAGTAGCTTTGTGTTCTCATGGGACCACATAGGTCGGTGTGTACTAACTCAAAAATACCTTGTGTAGTATAATATTTGTTTTTAAAGCTCTATTTATTTATCTTACCTACTTGACATCCCTTACACATTACATTCTTAGGTTTGTCTAGACTCGGTAGACCTCTTACTCTTTTTTTCTTACTCACTTTGATTAAGTTGTCAAAGTTAACATGACATAGCCTTTTGTGCCATAGAAATACATATTCAATCTTAGCAAATAGAAAACTCTTTATGGATGTATCAAGGTAGAATAAGTTACCTTTAGATTGTTCTCCAATGGAAATCAGACTTCCCTTCTGATCAAATACTTTAACCTTCTTGTTTTGAATTTTCAGTCGGTGACCTGTATTATTCAACTGCGCCACACTCAAAAAATTGTACTTTGAACCTTCAACCCAATAAACATCATCACATTTAGTATTGTTTAGTGGAATTATAGAACCTTTTCCCTTCACAGGATACGGGGCATCATTTAAAAATCTAACATTACCACCATTATTCTCTTTCAAAGTAATAAACTTATCAATATCACCAGTCATATGGTGTGAGAAATCGCTGTCTATAATCCATGTATAATTTTTACTTACTTGCAAGATGAGGGATTTTTCTTCAACATACATTTCTTCATTAGACCCCCTTAATAACTGTAGACGTCCAAAAATATTAATATTATTATTAATATTAAATTTCCTTTTATCCATCTAATCTAACTATTTAATTTAATCAATTAAATAGTTTCAATTGCTAGTATTTATCAATAATCTAAATACTATCCTAATGTATTTTATTTAAATACATTTGTCTCATAAAGTCCCTTTTTAATAAATTTATATTTATTAAAAGTCCTCCATATCCCTAATTATTCTAAGCTATGATTTATTCAAATCTAATTTGGATTATAATCTAAACCCTAGCTAGAAACCTATTAATCTAATCTAGAGACCTACCCTATTCCTACTCTACACCCATCACTTCACTTCCTAAGCATACTTCCCCACCTAATCATCCTCTGATCCTACTTACAAGGGTGATTCCTAACCCTTTTAATGTTAATGGAATGCTCACACGTGTGAAAATTTTCTCCAAAATGGCCACCCATTCCTCTTAAATACTCTTACAAATTTGTCCCCCACTTGAATATCTTGATCCACTCAAACATTTAATGCTATGTTTTGTTGGAAACACTGAGAGAGGGGGGCGTGAATCAGTGTTTGGCTAATTATTCAATTTAAGCACTTTAAACATAAATCAATTATATATCACTTGAAGCTTAACATAATATGACATAACACATAATATGATTATGGGGAAACCTTGATTAGAGGAAAACCCCGGTGGGAATTAGTACCCACAAATATTGCACTAGTATAATGAACCTGTTAAAGTTCCTTTGCCCTATTAGGAGAAGTATTTACAATGCAAGTACAATGACCTGGTTAAAGGCCTGACCCTTTTAGGAGTCTTTTACAAACAACCCTGTTAGGGGTGAGGACTCACTGTCCAAGAGCTCACTGCTCAATGAGAAAGAAGGCTACAACCTCTTGAGAATAGATATGCACTATATCCAAAAGTGAATTGTTGTATATGACATAGATGTTTGATCAGTTCCAGTTATGCACTTATACTCTTATCTTCTTTAGGGGATCTATCTCATGCTGACATCTTTACATTGCTCTGCTCTACTTATTTCTTCGACACTTCGAATATATCTTTTTATTACATATATATGTTTATGCCTGAATAGACGCGACTATAAACAAGACCTTAGTGGGCCCAAAAACAACATACATAGTGTTTCCAAACAAATAGGCATAAGCGTGTTTACAATAAGATTTAATACATGGTTACAAACTTATTACAATAGGCGCTTAGCCTTTACATAACAAAAGTTTACGCGCTAATCAAAAACTGAAGTCGGCTCCATACTCTGTATTCTGAACTGCTAGTGTACTTGTTCTTCCTATAACTTGTCTGTACTGATATTTCATACTATGCGTGTATAGGGTAAGCATAAAAACATATCATAGAACTTATGTCTGAAGGCGCTTAGTCTAAATCGCCCATACACATGTGCGTTGGTGCTTTGATCATCTGTGTGTCTATGTTTTGTATTATCTTCTGTACTTAGTCAATTTTCATTACTAAGCTTGTTGTCAAAGCTTCATATGACTTTGTTTCCATAATGAAAACACAAAACAAGACATATACTCCTTGGGAGTCAAGTTTCCAACAATCTCCCCCTTTGTCATTAATGGCAACAAAGGAATGTGGCTAAGTTACTCAAAATTGACTAACATCAAAAACTACATATTTTCTTCTCTTAACATATACTATATATTTATTTTCATATATACACTTCTCCTCATACATACATTACTCCCCCTTTGACATTAATGACAAAGGTGTCAAAATTGTAAGTCTTTAAATACTTACTCCATGTATACATATGGATAGGCTATCTGCAGATTCTTCATCTCTTGCTGCCAGAATGCCTTTAGTGCATCGATTGTTTCGAGATGGTCACATAGAGCATATGTGAGTTTTTTTATCTTTGTCAAATCCATGCTGGGTCCTTGATCATAGGTAGCAATGGTTGCATCAATCTGTTTAATGTTCTCATCCAGAACTGTTAAGGAGGGCGCAAGTGCATTTCTCAACTGAGTCTGCCTAATCCTTATCTTACTGATCTCCATTTTAGCTTTTTCTATCTTGTCTATCTGACCTTGATAGATATTTTTGCAGATGTTTATATCTTGGGATGATGTTTCAACTGAGTGTCTTATGTTATCAACCAAGATATCTGCCTCTTCTATCTTTTTTATATGTTTAGAGGTGAGTTTGCCTCTGTCCATGCAATTTGCTACAACCTTTCTGCCTTTTGATGCCAACTCTTTCAACATTGTCTGACCAATCTTCAATGACTTTAAATCTAAGGAAAAATTCTTTACCAATTCATTCAATCTTTCCTTTTTGTACTCATCTTCTACAATTCTAGTAGCTGAGTCTACTAAACTTGTAAAATGTGTTTTGAATCTTGTTAGGATGATGTCTACATCATCAACTGTTTGAATTTTTTCTACTTTCTTATTTGCAGGCACTTGGTCATTCAGAATGTTTACTGATTCTAAGAAGAGAGGGTTTCTCATAACCTATTTCTCTTTGGATTTTTCCATGGCTAGGACACTGATCTTGATCAAGTGTGCTTCTCCCCATGCATCCAGACTTGCTGAGTCAGGAGTTAATCTTGACAACAATGAAGTAGATGGTTGAATGGATGGTGTGAATATAGTATTTTGACTAGTATCCATGCATTCACTTTTTACTAGGATCTCCATAGCTGGTATCTCATTAGTCTGATTGTCTTGTTATTTATTTAAATATGTTGAATCATTAGAGGGGACTTCATATTTTTGTAAAGATGTGTCATCAGTGCATACCTCCTTTGTTTCTTCAGTGCTTACAAATGCTTTATCAACTTTGTCCATATCATTGTCGAAATCAGTCATGGATATCTTGATATCATCAATCACTATAGTATCTCATGAATATTTTACTGTATCAAAAGCTATTGAAACTGAGGGCACTGAAACCTGTGGACCTATCTTAGGTGCATTCTGAATCACTGGTTCTCCAACTTGTTTGGGAGGAACTGGAGTTACCTTTTATGTAGGCATCATTGAAGGATACATATGTCTATCCATAAACACTTGTGCAAAATCTTTTTCAGTCTCTTTCCCAACTAACTCATACTCTTTGTTCATAATATGAAGAGTCCTTGTCTTGGTTCTGAGATGAGGCTTTACCAAATCTAATAGAATTTCCTTCTCATCGTGTGCGCAAATAGGGAGAAGATTATCCAATGTCTCTTCTCTAATCCTCATATCTTTCTCAATTTCATGCCTTTTCATTATCTCTAGAATGTTCCATAACTTATCTGGTATCACTGTTTTGAGTTCTAGAACTGACTTTTTAAACTTGATCATATGAGAGATGAGCATAGAATGTATCTCAGATTTATCTATCTCTTGATACTTGTCATAAACCTTTGTAATTGTATCTAGTCTCCCTTCATTAATAATCTTGTTCCTTAAGACATTTAGACTAGGTCTGAATCCTACCTCATGAGGAGCTTGAGTATTTCTTACTATGCTCAGAGTTGTTCTTGAGGATGGGTGACTAGTGGGTGCTTGCTTCCTTCCTCTAGACTTGTTGCTTGGTATAGAAGGTGGAGAGGATTCCAGATCAATGGTGGTAGAGGGCACAGAAGTGCTCTCTTCGGTCTTCTTCTTCTTCTTCTAGCTGTCATCAAACTTCTCTATTTTAACTTATGCAGGAATTTTCTCAAGTTCTTTAACAATCTTAGCTTCCCTAGCTTTGTATAGGTCTTCTTGTGTAACCCCATGAACTTTTAGGATATTTGAGGTAATCCTTGATGCCTTCCTTTTTTTGTCAGCACTGTATAAGATAGAATCAATTTGATTTGTATTTTCTCTGTATGTTCCCCATCTAGGTTCATTGGGATCCTTGGGCGCAGATAGGAGAACTTGTACATAACCTTCCAAGACTTGTTCTTCAACTTCATATCCAAGGGGGTGAATCCATTTTGTTCTGGGCTCAACTGCCTCCATGCAAGTGCAGTCGGTTTCTACTATGAAGCATATGGTGTCTTTTTATTTCTCAACTATCTTCTCAAGTATCCTAAACCTCTTCTACATCTTGATCTTGAATGTTTTGATATCCATTTCCATAGAATATTTTGCAGTACTCTCTGATGTAGATTTTAGTGATATCTGAGACATAGTAGGCTTACTCCTATCTAGGTAAAGATTTGCAACTTTACCAACAATGTGGAAGTACAAATAGATGATCAAAGAACCAAACCTGAATATCTTGGTCTTTTCATGCTTAATGGCTTTCATATTCTCTATTAGCTTTGTGTGCAATAATTCACAGAGATTGTACTGAGTGTTATCTCTCACTATCCTTATTGCTGCCAGAACTATTGTTGTAGACACACTATTTAGTATGCTTTCTTGCTGAAACTTGTATCCAAGTATCATAGTGAGTAGTTTGATGTCATTCTCCTTAATGGGATCAATAGTCATGTCGCGCCTATCACTTCTAGATAAGCAAGCTTATTCAACCTATTTTTTAACATCCTTACCAGTAGGAAGAACTGGTCCAGTCTTAGGAAGTCTAGTCATCTCTGTTAGAGTATATAGTTTTCCTCACTTATTAATTATATCATCTTGATATTAATTATTAAGTTAGTCGTACTCTATTTTTCACTTAAGCTTTCTCTTAGGTTAGCTTTTTCCTTTTTTTAGGGTTTCATTCACGTTTAAGGTTGAATGCTTATAATTGTTTTTGCATACTCTCTGAATACATTTGAGCTCTCACATTTTGAGCACAGAAGGGTTTCTACTTTTTCTATATTTTGCTTCATTCTTTGTAACAGGTATTTTGCATGCAGATTGGTCTTGGAAGTTGAAGCTATATTTATCAATTTCTACATGGTATTAGAGCCACCCTACTGCTACCTGGTTTGAAGGTTTTTTGAAGCCGCGATTCGAAGACGACAGCCACAGCCTCTCTAGAGTTTTTTTGTCATTTCTAAGGAGGTGCTATTTTTTGGAGCTATTTGAGCCACAACAAACTCCACCATCATGCTCAAAAGGCCTCGGAGAGTTGAAATACATATAAATTTTGATATATTTGGTCACAGTGACCTCTAGAGAAATTTTTTGGCCTATTAGAGCCGTATGGCACAAAAATTGAGGCAAAATCAAAAAAAAATTTAAAAATTACATTTTTTTAAGATTTTTGGGGCTGCCAAAGCACACCACCACCGCACCACCCTAGCACCATTGCCACGCCAGCCACGTGCCGCCCCTGGCCCGTGCACCACCGCGTCACCACCGGGACCCACTGTGCCCCCCGACCGCCACCGCCGCCCCGCCCGGCCACCACCTCTACCAGTGTCACTACCCATCAGCCACCTCTACCTGGCTGGATGTCCTGTGACAGCCATACGGCCATCAAATTGTTTCCTGGGACTGTGTTTTTCTAGGGACCTTGTCTTTTGGGTGTACCTGTGCCTTTTTGGCTCTACAGGGCTCATACAGACTCGGATTTTCAACTTCTATATATCATCAGAAAGCTCTTTCCAAGCCTGTCGCTATTATCAAGGTCTCATTTCTTTATTTTTCTATTTACTTTCTGGATTTTGTAGTCAAAGATGCACCTTATTTTGTGCTCTTGTTCTACTTTGAAAACTCAGGTTTTTCTCTGGTTCTTTGTATTTTTTGGTTCATTTTGTGGTGTGCGAGAGTTAGTTTGACAGTGTGTCAGGGGGTGCATATCTATTTCTACTTTTTCAATTCAGAGAGACCCTTCTTCTTTCGTCTTATTCTCTCAATGTCAGACACATCCATTGTCATTCTGACTCCACATAACTACCACACATGGAAGCCACAAATGACCAGAATCCTCATGTCACGAGGTTTATGGTCCTACCTGGATCCAGCTCATCCTATTCTACCGAGGCCTTATGAGGATCTTATGCATAGGAATAGGATGGATGAGGCAATGGGCCTCATTTCCCTGAATGTTTCAGATGGGTTGTTGTTCCACCTAGATGGTCTGACCACACCCAAGGATATGTGAGACAAGTTTTCCACCTTGTTTGGCACAATGAATCAGTTTAGGGTCCTCCAAATAGATGCAGAGTTCACCTCCTTGGTACCTAAATCATGCACCAGCATTGAGGACTTCCTGATGAAGTTCAAGTCCCTTTGATCTATTTTACAGGTTGCTGGAAAGACGAAGTCAGATGATGAGTGTATCTTCCTGATACTCTCAAAGCTTCGTGGTCCTTATCAGATTTTCATTTCTACCTTCTACTCCACTATGGATGCACTGGGTGCATTTCATGTTATGCCCTCTTTTGATACCTTCTATGACAGGTTAACTCGTGAGCAGTCCAAGCTCAGTTAGATGGATTCTCTTATAGGTTCACAGTCATAGGCATTGCTTGCCAAGTCATCTCAGGATACACAGAAGCTGAAGCTGAAGCAGATATCTGATTCCTCTTTTCAGCACTCTACTGGCCCAACATCTTCTTCTAAGAAGGAGAAATAGAAGAATGAGAACCCTACCTATTCCTATTGTCAGAAGGGGCCCCATGATGAGTCACATTGTTTTCAGAAGAGATTTGATGGCTATGAGAAATAGATTGCAGATTTGCAAGCTCTCCTTCAGAAGAGCACTATTTCCTCTCCATCCTCTTCCACCTCATAGGGGTGTGCTTTTCATTCTTCTACCTCATCTTCGACATCTAGATAGGATTTTGGATAGGGTCATGCATTACAGGCTTCCATTGCATCCCCTTCCTAGGTCCCTTGGATACTAGATTCAGGTGCTTCTCACCATATGGCATCTTCTCCAGAGATCTTCTCTTCCATTGAGGCTTCTCCTATTCCCCACATTCTCATGGAAAATAACACTGTTATGCCAGTCTATGGAAAAGGTTCTGTACGCATTCAGGATGGAACATTCAATGATGTATTGTATGTTCCATCTCTGTCTGCAAACCTTCTCTCGATTTACCAGATTACACACAGTGGATCAGGGAAGACAGTTGTATTCACGCCAGATTCAGTCTTCATTCGGGATAGTGTGACAGGTGGCATTATTTCTTTAGAGATAGTTGATCATTCCACTCGTCTCTACACCTTTTCTCACTTTGGTCCACCATCTCCATCATTGGAGCACATCTTTCCTCTTCCGCGAGAGCATCATGTGGTGCAGTCAGGTCACTTGAACCTCTGTGTTTTTCCTAAGACCACTGTTGTGGCTGCCACACCACATCTTGTTGAGGTTTTTTCTCTTCAGCAGGACTCTTCTTCAGCACTTCTAGACCCTCCAGCTCCATTAATTGAGCCACCAGGTGCAGTTGTTGAGGATTCTACAAAGGACACTCATC
>MU224613.1:1769063-1800159 GCA_018584345.1 Thuja plicata
GTTCTTGATCTGCAAGACCTTGAGATGTGTCCAGCCTTTCCACATGAGTGACAAATGATAGGAGGTCTGATGTTGTTATTCATCATGTTGCATTGCTTGGCTGTGTGTCCATTGTAATTACATATCTAACATGTAATGTTCTGCAAGTTTCTTTGAGGTTGATTTCTCTAATTGAATTGAGTTTGATTCCTTTGGTTCAATTGTGACTGATTTCTTTGATTTGTTCTGCAATGAATAGCCCTATGACCAAACTTATTGTAGGAGTAACAGTAACCATTGAAGGGTCTTACATTCTTACAATCTCTTGCCAAGTGTCCATGCTTGTTATAGGCATAGAAAGTATATTTGACTGCCTTGTGCTTATCTTTTGGTGGTTCTGCTTTGGTCTCTTCATGATTCTCAGTTTTCTTTTCTTCTGAAGATTCTGTTTGAGCTTTCTTTCTTTCTTGTAATGATTTGATCTCAATTTGAGCTAGACTATATCCCATACCAGTGGTATCACCTTTTAGTTTTTTTTCATAGAGTTGTGATTGAATTAAATTAGAGCTTGTGTGTAGTTTGTCAATCTTGTCTTTTGCTCCTGATAATTTAGATTCAATCTTATTCTTGATGTTTTCCAATTCCAAGATTTTAATATTGGCTTGCATGAGTTCTTCATCTAACTGTTTATTTTCTTTGCTCTTCTCTTCAATAGCTGTTAGGCTATCAGTTAATTGATCAGTCAATTCTTCTATCTTATCCTTTAAAGATAATTTTTCTTCATTCAGTTTCTTGACGATTTTCCCCAAATCATTCGTAGAGAAATCTTTCAAATATTTTATTTACTTTTTGATAAGCATTTGTGAGCCATCAACTTTTAGTTTAAGTTCCTCATTTTCTTTCTCAGATCTATCTAGATCTTCAAGGGCTGCTTCAAGATTATTTTTTAGATGTTTGACTTCTGTTGAATCCATGATCTCCTCAAGTTGTTAAACTTTTCTCTCAGAGGACCAGAGCTCTAATACCAATTGTTGGAAAAACTGAGAGGGGGGGTGAATCAGTGTTTGGATAATTATTCAATTTTAGCACTTTAAACATAAATCAATTATATATCACTTGAAGCTTAACATAAGATCACATAACACATAATATGATTATGGGGAAACCTTGATTAGAGGAAAACCCTGGTGAGAATTAGTACCCACAAATATTGCACTAGTATAATGAACCTGTTAAAGTTCCTTTGCCCTGTTAGGAGCAGTCTTTACAATGCAAGTACAATGACCTGGTTAAATGCCTGACCCTATTAGGAGTCTTTTACAAACAACCCTGTTAGAGGTGAGGACTCACTTTCCAAGAGCTCACTGCTCAATGAGAAAGAAGGCTACAACCTCCTGAGAATAGATATGCACTATATCCAAAAGTGAACTGATGTATATGACATAGATGTTTGATCAATTCTAGTTATGCGCTTATACTCTTATCTTCTTTAGGGGCTCTATCTCATGCTGACATCTTTACATTGCTCTGCTTTACTTATTTCATCCACACTTCGAATATATATGTTTATGCCTGAATAGATGCGACTGTAAACAAGACCTTAGTCAACCCAAAAACAACATACATAAAGCTTCCAAAAAAATTGGCTTAAGCGTGTTTACAATAAGGTTTAATACATGGTTACAAACTTATTACAATAGGCGCTTAGCCTTTACATAACAAAAGTTTACATGGTAATCAAAAACTTGAAGTCAGCTCCATACTCTGTATTCTGAACTGCTAGTGTACTTGTTCTTCCTGTAACTTATCTGTATTGATATTTCCTACTCTGTGTGTATAGGGTAAGCATAAAAACATATCATTGAACTTATGTCTGAAGGCGCTTAGTCTGAATGGCCCATACGCACATGCGCTGGTGCTTTGATCATCTATGTGTCTCTGTTTTGTATTGTCTTATGTACTTAGTCAATTTTCATTACTAAGTTTGCTGTCAAAACTCCATATGACTTTGTTGCCATAATGACAACACAAAAGAAGCCATATACTCCCTGGGAGTCAACTTTCCAACATGTTTGACTCCAATATAGCCATCCCTTCCAAGCCTATGTGTCCCTTATGTGCCTCTTATGTGGATGCCACATAGGTGCCACCTCATTCAAGCCCTCCTCTTCTCTCCCAAAAACCTATAAATAGAGGTCTTCTCCTCTTGTATTTGCATCTCTCATTCTTGCATTGTTATTATAATATTTTAGTTTTACAAGTTCATTGCTAGTTTCATGCTTTTTATGTTTAAATCATTTAGAAATTACATGCTAGGATAATGGATAATGAATCATAGTTTCTATCTTGCATGTCGCATATCATTTCCATAGTTTAGGACATCATCTTTGAGAAGAATTTGAGACTAGTTCTTCATACTAGCTCTTGAATCTCTTCTTTGTTTCCAATCTTGCATCCATAGTTGCATTGCATTGGGGATCCACTCGATTTATGTTTGAGAGAGCACATTCACAATCAATGTGAAAGAGAAAATCAAATAAGTAGTATAGGGTGCAATAGCTTTTTTTAGCTCAATCTGATGTTATGATGATGTCTTGTTGGTTTCTTTCTTATTTCATGAATTATGTGTTAACCCAAAAAATTCTCATGTTTAAGCTTGCTCCCAACAGGTCAAAGATTTCCTAATACACATTATGGCACCCTAGTGGGACCCACATCCCTAAAACCCTTCTAATTTCTTGTCTCTTTCTTTCAAATTTTGCCAAACTCACGGATCGGCATCTTTGATTTACACAGAGGCGTATGCGCAAACGTCAGTTCTTCCTGAACCGTCATTCTGTGTCTGCACTAAACTAGCGTCTATGAAAACTGAATCAGTGTCTCCGTGTTGTACTATTTTACTTGAGATTAACACACCTAAATTTTAATTTTTCAATATCGATTGTGTTTCCCACTTCTTTTGGTTGTTTTAACATTATTTTTTTTAGTAGAGATCAATTTTACAAGTAGTTATAATGTCGAAATTTAACTAAAAGGGAACACTTTCTTGATAAATCATCAAAGAACACCAGTTTTTAAGGGTTAATCAATCTCAGCATAGTTTTTTTGGTTGATTTGGGAGCTAAGAGAGAAAGAAACAATAACAATTTCTTGTTGTATTTGTTGTGTTTGGCCTTGCAGGTATAGTAGCATCTTTGTAAACGCTAGTTCATATTTTGACATCTACACCAAAATGTTAGTTCAGGAAAATCACAATTTGGTTTCTGCACTGGTATAGCATCTTTTCTGATTCTCTTTGTTTTATGGTTTTATTTACTATCTCTATCATTTTTGAGGTAAAAACACAGAATCGGCGTCTGCACCCTGAACCAGCATCTGCGCCCTGAACCAGTGTCTGCGCTCTGTCAAATTTTTATCAAAAATTTGCTAACAAATTTTTTGAGTGGTTTTTGTGTTTTTAACACTTGCCAAAGGCTAATATTCTGAAACTACTAACTAGTTGTGTTGCAGCACCGCTTGCCAAAGACATGAATTCAAAATACTACTCACGTTTGTATTGTAAGTTGCCGCAAAATCTAAATCGACCAAACGATCATGTTTGTTATAATTTTCTTAGGCACCTAGACTTTAGAAATATCTTTTTGTCTAATCCAAAGAAAGTGTTAGGGAATTATGCTCTCTTCCCTTTTGGGAAGATCAAAAACCTAGATGCATTTGCTTTGTGTTAAACAATTAAATCTTTGGGGAATGAACTAAGCTTGTTTTGAATTTTTATGGATAAAATGATACTGGATAGGAGAGTATGCTCTTTTCCCCTTGTGGGAAAATCAAAAATCTAGACTCCTTTTTTTCGCCAATCCAATTTTATTTTCAAGTTAATCATTTAGATGACTTGTCGATTGAGGGAAAAATCTCTCGAGAACGACCCACGTGAGAACAAGGTGTGAGCCACACCACTCCAACTCACGTTAATCAAATTTACTCTTTTGGGTTACAGCCCTAGGAGTCAATTGGCATTTGAGCTTATACTCGGCTCTCGTCTAACTTAAGTGCGGCCTCGTGGTCTCAATCACATTTACGTGACCATTTTTGTCAAGACGCTCTATGGGGCTATACGCCTGAATCATGCTTGTGCAAACATAGAAGATACAATCGAATGGAGACCCTTACTAAACACTCTAGGCATAGAAGTTACCTGATTCACCTCCAAATGGTGATTTATTATAGTACAAGGGGAGGGAAGAATCTCCCCCCAAGATTCCCATCATATGTATCCAACGGTATTGTGTTGCGAAAGAGATCTTCGTAGCAAGGAAAAAATACCTGAAAAAAGGAAAAAACACGGGCGCCCTTCCGGGGGTGACACTATTGTGTGAGGTGAAGGACTACCAAGCAATGAGCCTATAATATTTTATGTGAAGCCAATTCCTTAGGTAGACTTATTCTTGAAGTGTTTGAAGAACATTGACAAATCCAAAACACGAACGGAATACCCAACAAATAAATTTTTCACTTGCTTGTATCCTTTAAGGTTTCTTTATCCCTTGTTGGATTGTTTTCAAGACACATGCCTGATATTTTCTGA
The DNA here is from genome assembly GCA_018584345.1 of Thuja plicata. Classification (NCBI taxonomy): domain Eukaryota; kingdom Viridiplantae; phylum Streptophyta; class Pinopsida; order Cupressales; family Cupressaceae; genus Thuja; species Thuja plicata. The sequence continues at coordinate 1,773,628 of MU224613.1, forward strand.
TTTGACTGTGTTGAAACTAGTTCTTACCATGGAACAAATTTATTGAAAATTAGAAATAAATCAAGCTTTTGTTAAATCATCAAAACAACGTCCTTTTTCAGACTATCGTGATCTTCAAAATTTGCTAAAACCTTCAAAATCTTATCTTTTATGAGATATGTCCTAAAAACTTTCAATTGCTTATCCAAAATCAAATCTTTTTATAGGACATGACTGATTCCAAGAAGAATAAGAAGGTGAAAAATTTGTTACCGCCCATGCATAGAGAACAGAAGAATACAACCCAACAGGCTACCAAGTACCAACACATCGTTGATTCCATCAAGCAGTAAACTCACACACAGGAAAAATTTGACAAAGTGATATACAACAACAAGGTTTCTCACTTCATGGGAAAATATCGTCTAAAAGCTACTTTTGTCACATTTGAGAAATATGACTAGCTGGTCTACCACAACAAACAAACATTCCTCCTCTTCTTAGGATCACTTAGCTTGCATTTTTAGGACCTCCCTTAGGTTGTCATCTTCAGAAACACACCACACACTTATCCTAGCATAATCCAGCAAAATCCAATCCAATCTTAGTCAACCTAGCATCATCCTAATCATCATCCAAAGAATCCCTAATCGCATCCCTCACTTGGTATTGCATCCCCTTTTGAGTTTCTTAGAACCTACATCTTAATCGAAGTCCCATCCTTAATTTTCATGTACTAAGCATTGTTTAGGATAATCCCCTTTGCCTTTGTAACCTCATCACCTTGATCAAAAGTTTGGTTCACATTGACAGAGAATCCCGTCCACCAAAGACCACAAGTTTGGCTTAGGTAGACAATCACATCCAATTGATCTTACACCAGGGAAAGAAACCCTTAATCCTTGCATACACCAAGTCATCCTTAGGAGCATACTCATCATCCTAGACGCATCATCTAAAATCCTAGTCGTAGCACCATCATCCTTAGCTTCCTAGACACATCCTTACATTACATTTTGCATCTCATATCCCCTTAGGGTAGTCATTTCATGCCACCTATTACACCAGCCACTAAGAAGAGGAAGGACATGGACCCTAATCTTGTAGCTAGTTCATCTAATTCCATGATTGACCACACTAACGCCATGGTCACCTATGCACCTCAGCCCAACGAATAAATTGAGCACATCTAGGTAGATACTAATGAGACTCCCACCATGAGTACCATAGAGACATTTATCAATCATCCAAGGCATGTCCACATGGTGAATGTCATGAGTGGACATAATAGTAGTCAGGTACTCTTAGACATTCAGCAACAAGGACTTCAACTCCCGCCTTGGATTATACCCACACTTGTCACACGACCTATGGATTTTCCATGGGAACGTTATCATCCCACTAGAAATAAATTTTTTGATCCACTTAATAGATCTCTACAGGTGGGAACTCTTATCGCACAAGTATTCCAACTCTCCATCCCACCCTCCATCATACACATGACACCTTTATCTACCTCAGGATCCCTACCTCCTGATCCAACATCAGCAGCACAAAAAATACCTCCTATCTCTACGCAAGCACCTGCACCTCCTCAATCCATAGCCACTCTACTTTCACAAGCGTTCCCAACATTTTTAGTGCAATTCCCATCACCACCAGTCAGCACTTAGCAAACCACCATTCCACCCATTACCACTCATCCCATTCAAAATGCACCACCTAGTTCGCAACATCAAAGCACCCAAATCTCCACGCCTGTTCCAACTTTATCTTCCACCACATACCCACAACAACAAACACACTTCGCCCTAGGCATGCCACCTACTAATGGCTATAACCAACCCTTACTTCCACAAGGGTCCACCTTCCCTGCTCCACTAGCAATGCAAGCGCAACGTATGCCAGCAGTTCTGCCTCAGACGCAATTCAACCCAAATCCTCCCATGCCACAAACATCTACCAATCCCTTCACCATAACACAAATTTCTATCCCACCTATCCATCAGCAGCAACCTATCCAATAGCAGCAACCAGTCCAGCAGCAACCAATCCAGCAGTACCAATCTATCTAGCAACTAGCCCAACAACAACAACAACAAAATGCCAATCCATTCACATCCCAAGCACTACAACAACACACCAAACCCTTTGCAATAGCACAATCAAACATCCAAACTACCTATCAGCTACAACCACAAACGCAAGGGGAAAATCCCTTCACAGCGCGACCACTACCGTAGCTCACTAATCCTTTCACTAACATGCACACTGTCCTCCAACCAACACAGCAGCAGTAGAAAACTCATTTTTCCAACTACCTAGCCATGCCATCTTCTGCTGCATCACAAACCATTCCCCCACCACAGAAATCCAGTATTCCCAGTAACACCAATTACCTTACTACAACCACTGCGGGCATTCTAGCGTAGAACACCTATCCTCCACCCTATGCAGGTGCACAATAGGCTCAACCCACTTATCCAATGCCTCAACAAATACAAGAATACTTCCAGCAGTTGCAACAACCCTATCAAGCACCACCACCTCCTCCACTGCAATATTCCCCTTAGCCATAGTTTCCACCACAACAGCCCATATACGTTGACCAACAACTGTCATATCAAACACCACAATATACCCTAGAAAATCCCCCATATTTTCCATTTGATACATATCAAATCTAGGGAACCAATCCAATCAGGGTTAATAATCCTCCCCCAAAAATCAATCACGAATGGGAGGAAATGAAGAACACTCTCAAAGAGATAAAAGCAGGGACCGAGGCTAAAACATTAAAGTTTGAAGAGGTGTGTCCTTACCTATTTGATTGATCTATCACTACAATACCCTTCCCCAAGCACTTTGAGAGACCCAAGTTTGATAAATATCAGGGGAAGGGAGATCCTGTGAGCCACGTGAAATAATTCTACATGGCATGCCAAGAAGTGGTCTATAGAGATAATTTCCTCATGATACTATTTCCCAAAATCTTAGGAGGGACTGCTCTTGAGTGGTTCTACAAAATCCCCTATGGCACAGTCTCTACTTTTGATGAACTATTTGAAAAGTTTGTGGCCCAATACGCACATAATATAGAAATTGAACTCTCCCTCCTTGATTTATGTAATTCCAAATAGAAGGGAGGACAGAGCCTGGCCGATTACCTTCAGCGATGGCAAGGGCTTACTACAAGGTTGTCCTATCAACCTTCTAAGCAACATCTTATCAAAATCTTCATTGAAAACCTCCATCCTAAGCTTTCCTATCATATGCGCATGAACTGTATACAAACTTATCAAGACATCATAATCAAAGGCATGGATCTCGAGCGAGATCTCATAGAAGACGGTTCCATGAATCACTAAAAAGAATCCTAGCCTGACAAATATAATAATGATCGATCATGGTAATGGAACAAGAACAAGAATGCAGTAATTAATAGAGCCACTAACACCAAACATGTTCAGTTTGTGGTGGCCGATCCCAACGCACCTACCCAAAATTATTAGCAAACACCACTAGTATACCCTCAATCTCCTCCCATGTATCCATGGCCCGCTCCCACATATCACCAACCGGCATACCAGAAAAACATATGCCCTCAAGGTGTGACTATCTATCCCCCTCTAGGGACATCATATCAACACAACTTCCAAGGTCCTGTGAACCAAAAAAATGCTATATCAGTCCCACATGGACAACAAAGGCCTCACACTCATAATGCACCATAATGCATGTTTACCCCCTTAGGTGAACCCATAGATGTCATCCTCCACAAAATGGTCCAAGATAACCAAGTCATGTACCTAAAAATGCATCCATTTGATGACTCAACACCTAAGCCTGCCTGGTATAAAGACAACAAGTACTGTGATTACCATCATGTTAAGGGGCACACCACCATCAAATGCATGAAGCTAAAACACTACATCCAAGATCTCATCAACCGCAAAGAGATTGAACTGGGCTCTCCTGCCCAACCATTGCCAAATGCGGGCCATAAAATCTACCAAAATTCATTTCCTAAACACACCTCAGGTAAAGGACTAGGAAACCCCACCCAAACCTCCGACCAGGGGAAGGTTAAGCAAGGAGAAAATGCCAACAAAAAATATTATACAAATGTATATATCAACTACGATAATCTCATTAGCTGCATATCCCAAGTCCAGTCCTCCATCAATGTCATTCATGTCGAGGGTGTCCATAACCAATGCGTAGTCACCACTCGTCGATGTAGAATAACAGTTGCAGGTACAAGTACCATTCCATCTACTAGTACCCAATACAACCTGTTGGAACACCTAGGGAATACTCCAGCCCAAATTTCCATCTGGATCTCCTTCACACCTCACCCACCTATCAAGAGATCCTCAATAAATCCCTATAAGAATCACGTGTTCCCAGAGACATCAACCTCACTGAATTCCAAAACCTTGTCAGCCACTTGTCTGCATCTTGTGGGGTCTCCTTTAAACCAACAGACATACCCTCAGAAGAACCTAATCATAACCTTCCACTCTGTATCATTATCATGGTTAAATATTTTTCCATCAAGTGAGTCATGTTAGATAATGGTTTGACCCTAAATCTGTGTACTCTAAAATTCATCAAACAGCTGGGTTTCACTGAAGTAGATATAATAAATGATGTCATTATAATCAAAGAATATAAAAATCTAGAACGCACTTCTAAAGGCACCATTTCATTGCCCATCAAAGTGGGCCTTGCTATCTAAGATATAGTATGTCACATTGTTCATCTTGACCTTCCCTTCAACATCCTCCTCGGATGCCCATGGATTCATTCTATTCAATTCATCCCATCTACCTACCATCAGTGCATAAAATTCCCATATAACGGCACTAAAATCACCATCTGCGTAGATCCCAAGCCCTTTGCATACTACAATGGATTGGAAACTTCCTTCCCACATTCCAATCACTGTCTCGGGATTGATATTGGCACTTCTACTGCCAGTTCATCTCAAATCCATTCAGATCCGGAAACAATCCTATCCTCCACCCTTTCCATGGTCAAGATCAATAACAAAGATTGTGGTGAGTACAGTCTATCTGATGCCTTCACAGTTGGAGCACTGCCAGTTGATCCGCACACTCAAGGTCACCAACCTAATCCAAGCAAGACAAAACTAAAAACAACCAATCCGCTACAATTGGGTCCTACCACTTTTATCTCAAATGGTATTTTGAATAGCTAGGAGATGACACCAAACATCAACCAATGGCTCTTTAAGGGTCCACCACCCAAAGACACAAGTCACCTCAATTACTTCAAAGGTAAGTACCCTTCAACTCACAAACTGGTGATAGAAAAATGGAACTACCAGGGAGGTGGCCTCGATTACGAAGAGAAAGGAGTGAAGGATCCTATTGTACCTACCCAGAGAGAAAAAACTTAAGCCTTGGCATGGATTCTAACATGAATGAGGGCACCAACGAGAACATCTATGTCTCTTATCCTCCCCTAGGAGAAATTGCTGACATCGAAGATGTCCCTGAAGAGAAAGTTGTGAGAGCCTATGACGATGTCTTTGATGATGAAACCTTCCTGGGAAATTTTGTCCACCAAATTTCCATTCTCTTCATTGACCTTCCCCTCCGCCATACCAAACTCATAGACTGGGACCAACCAAGTGTCCTACATGTTGACGAGTTCCAAAGCGAGGACATGCTCCTAAGATTTATGGGAGAAGTTGAACAAAGCAATTATTGGGGGCAAGATTCAGCACATGTCTACAAACTAGATCCAAAGGTATACTTTGGGGAAGAGGATAACATCAGCCGCAAATATGAAATAAAAAACAAAAAAAAAAGAGAAAAATTGATCCCCTAGCGAAAACCCCTCCGGGGCGCTATCTGATCTCAAAAAAGTAAAAATAAAGGGCATATCCACTGGCAAAAACCTCTCTAAGGTGCCAGAGGATGAAGACTCTCCTCTTCCTCTGATCCATGATTACAAGCCTAAACAATCATTGATCCTCATCAAAGAAACAAAACCCGTCAATCTGGGTACCAAGGACTATCTGTGCATCACTTATATTTCAACCTCCTTGACAGAAGTAGAAGAAATAGTTCTCTTTACTCTCTTACAAGAATCTGTAGAAAAATTTGCATGGTCTTATGCCTACATGTTGGGATTAGACCCAAACTTGGTGGTTCACCATCTAGCAGTGGACCCAAACATCAAACCTATCAAACAAAAGCTTCGAAAGATGCACCCCAAGGTAGCACTACTCGTCAAAGCATAACTAGAGAAGCTACTTCAGGCCAAAATAATTCACACCATTGACTACTCATAATGGATCTCCAATATGGTGCCAGTATCTAAACTTGATGAATCAATCCGGATGTGTACAGACTTTTGAGATCTCAACAAGGCATGTCCCAAGGATGATTTCCCATTGCCAAACATAGACATGATAGTGGACTTAACAGTGGGACATGAGATGTTGTCACTCATGGATGGATTTTTAGGATATAATCATATTCGTATTGTAGAAGAACATTAGCACAAGACAGTATTCACAACCCCCTAGGGCCCCTTCTGCTATAATATGATGACATTCAGTTTGAAGAACGCTAGGGAAACCTATCAGAGGGCCATGACAGTCATCTTCCATCATATGATTCACAAGATCCTTGAGGACTATGTAGATGATATCTTGGCTAAATCAATTGAAATGGAAGGTCACCTAGATGTTCTACAATGTGTCTTTGATAGGATTGGAGACTATGGCCTAATGATTAACCCTAATAAGTGTGTCTTCAGAGTCACGTCAAGAAAGATCCTTGGATTCATTGTATCTAGAAGAGGCATTGAAATAGATCCAAAAAAGGTACAAACTATCATAGAAATTCCTCCACCAAAGACACTCTAGAAACTGTGCAGCCTACAAGGAAAGTTACAATCTGTGCATCATTTTATCTCTCAGTTAGTAGACAAGTGCCAACCATTTACTCATCTCCTAAGAAAAGATAACACTTTCAAATAGGATCCTTAGTGTCAGAAAATTTTTGCAAAGATCAAAGAATACTTGGCTAATCCACCCATCTTGGTACCACCTAACCCGGCCGACCACTCATCCTGTATATTTCTGCTACTACAACAGTACTGGGGGCACTCCTTGCTCAGTTAGATGATAAAGGAAAAGAAAGAGCCATTTATTACATCATTCAGACCTTAGTGGGTTATGACCTCAATTATTCCCCTATGGAAAAAGCATGTCTGGTAGTGGTTTTTTCCACTCAAAAACTTTGTCACTACATGCTTAGTCATACAGCCAAACTCATTTCAAAAGTGGACTCTCTCAAGTACCTACTTTCTAGGACTACTCTCACAGGTCGAATGGAAAAATGGGTTATGCTTCTAAGTGAGTTTGATATTCAATATGTAGACAGAAAATCCATTAAGGGATAGGTCATCACAGATCAACTAGCAGAAGCACCATTGGTGGATGCATATCCTCTGATCATCAAATTTCTAGATGAACATTTGTGCATGATAGAAGAGAAACCCACTTGGAAACTCTACTTTGATGGATCCTACACAGCCCATAGTGTAGGGGCAGGAATACCTTTTGTCACACCACAAGGTGAATACATCCCTATGTCATTCAAATTAGGATTTCCCTTAATGAACAACATTGCAGAATATGAGGCACTAGTCGTAGGACTTCGCATGGATATAGAATGGAACATCACAGATATACATGTCTTTGGTGATTCCTAACTCATCATCAAACAAGTCCTGAATGAGTATCAAACCAAAGACAACAAACTGATGCCATATAAAGAGATGGTTGACAAGATGAAAGAGCATTTCCTCCACTTGCAGATAACACAAGTACCATGCTTGTAGAACAAGGCTGCTGACGCAATGGACACAATCGGGTCCCTCTTAGAGATTCTTCATGAGTTTACACAATACAAATTCTTAGTTGAGAAACTTCATGCTCCCGCTTACAAGAATGATGAATCGAATTGCGTATGTGTCTGGGTTGGTCCCCAGTCCCCGTGGTAACATGATATCTTTTCTTATCTATAAAATAGTATCATATCCCCTCATCTCACCATAACCCAACACCAAAACTTTATTCACAGAGCTTCCCGCTACAGCGTTGTAGCCAACACCCTTTATCGTCGAGGCTATCACAATGTGCTCTCTATATGTTTAGATGAAAATGAGACCACTTAGGCTTTACAAGAGGTACATGTTGGAATTTGTGGTGCCCATATGAGTGGTATGGTCCTAGCCAAGAAACTTTTCCGAACAGGGTACTTTTGGCCTATAATGGAACATGATGCTTGTGAGTTTGTCAAGAAGTTCTTACCTTGTCAACAACATGCCAATTTGATCCATGCTCCTGCACAGGACCTTCGGCCTATTGCACATCCTTGGCCTTTTTCTTGTTGGGGTTTTGACCTCATTGGTAAGATCACTCCCCTTTCTTCTGAAGGACACAAATACATAATAATAGCAATGAAGTACATTACAAAGTGGATTGAAGTAATTCCACTCACACTCACTATAGGTGTCTAGATCTCAAAATTCATCCTCTACCACATCGTCTGCCATTTTGGCATACCCTCCACTATCTTCACAAATCATGGAACACCATTTGAAAATCAACACATCAGTGATCTGTGTGCTCGCCTCCATATCCATCACCATTTCTCTAGTCCATATTTTCCTCAAGGTAATGGCCAAGTTGAGGCAAAAAATAAGGCCCTTCTCAAAATCCTCAAGAAAGTTGTCAATGATACTGGTCATGACTGGCATCTCTAGATCAACCCCGCCCTCTGGGCATATCGCACTTCCTACCCTACTCCTACAGGCACTACTCCATATTCCATAGTCTATGGTGTTGAAGCTATCTTACCAATTAAGGTTGAACTACCATCCCTCCGTGTATCACTGAGAGGCCTGATCAATGATGAAGATTACCGAGTAGCAAGACTCACGCAGCTTGATCTACTAGATGAAAAGTGCCAGCAAGCCTATGATCACCTAATTTTTTATCAAAATAGACTCAAGCAGAACTATAACAAGAAATTCCACCCACACCAACTCTAGGTAGGGGACTTTGTGTTAAAGGAAAAATAGAAAGTGGGTACTGATCCAAAAAAGAAAGGTAAGTTTGAGGTTACCTAGCAAGGCCCATACATTGTCACTACATGCTTCGGTTCTAGACCATATCAACTCTCTACTACTGAGGGAGAACCCTTGAATGATCCTATCAACATCATTCATCTCATGTGCTTCTATGCATGAAAGTTTGTTCATTCTAGTTATCTGAAAAAATCCATAAAAAGTATAAAAAATCCTAAAAGAAGTACAAAAACAATGTAAAATAGTCCTGAAAAAATCTCAAAAAAGCTGAAAAAGAAGCTAAAAAAGTAGTTGTCCCAACGAAAACCTAGAAAAAAAGCACTTGGACAATATCAAACACATCAAAAAAATCAAAAAGAAGAGTAAAGATAAAAATTTCATCCAATGGTGAAAACTTGACAATCAGGCACCTTGGACAAATATGGGTGATGAAAACCTGGCAATAGGTGTCACACATAGTGGACCATTCCATTATCTATCAAAATCTTACTCCCCTCCATCTCCATCACCACATCCCCACAAACCTTAGCATTTCCCAGATTCCATGGGTGTTCCAACACTATCGCACGCATCAAACTGCAAGATCCAATCAAGTCTCGTCAGAAATATTTGTACATACTCACTTGTAATTAATCGCTCAGTTTTTATCCTTGTACATTCATAACGTGTCTAGTCTTCTCACCATCACACTAACACTCTGAGTCGTCATCATGCTAACCTTCCTTACCTGGTCCTTTATAGGCTGCCTATTTGGTTCATTAGTTGAATGTGGCACACACCAAAAACACGAGTCCCATTGCATCCACTGCATCCCTACATTTCCATTATGATCATTTCATTTACATACAATGCATCATAAAAAATTTCATAAATATGTTAAATGCATCCATTACATTTCTTCAAAAATACTACAATATACATCAAATGAATAAACATACATCTAGGTACATGCATCTAAACATCTCATCCTGTATATACATAATCATAAAACATCACATCCTACAAGCATCAATGTTAGTACTCATATAAAGCATAAGCATCATACATCATCGAGATCAACACAGAAGCATAGAATCATCAATAGGTCATCATATATATAAAATCACAAGTACAATGTATGTCATCAATAAATACATCATCGTGCACCTAGGTGTTGATATACATATGCATCTCATCTCAAAAATATAAAAATGTGTGTCACAAAATCCTCTGATCGGATCATGCTAGCGGCTATGATGATCCCCCTCCTTGTCCTGGTGGTGTATGTGGTGGCATCCCAACTGATCCCTAAGATGTAGATTCCTGACCTATGCTCTATGACCTAGACCTCTCTATAAATACATGTGTCTGGCCCTTAGGTACCAACTCATGGTATAGTGCCTGATAGTCATCTGCCTCCCTGCCTACCCTAGCTGCGTCTCTATGAGCTACAAAGGCCTCTTCCACCACCTGCACTAGCTACTTGTCAAGTGATGTCTCACTCTATCCTATATGACTCAGCCCGCCTCTATGTTGAATCCCTCTCAAAGGTCAATGCTCTAACCTACTTGGTAGCCTGCTCCATCTATTCAATGAGTGTACCTAACTGGCCTGTCAGTGTCTCAATCTCTATCTTTAGCCTCACAGCATCCTGTGTCAAGTCCACCATGGAAAACTTGTCTGATTCTACTCTGCCCTGTAGGGTGTCAAGTGCACCCTTGGCCCTATCTTCCTATGTTGTCTCTATAGCAAGTAAGCCCTGTATCCAAGTCATCTCTATCTACATACTAGTCTCTGATACCTGTGCCATCCCCAATAGATGTCGTAGTTATGCACACTCAGTCTGTAGACTTTCTCGCTCTGCAATGATAGTATCATGTGTCTCCTGTGACACGTATCTAGCTGGTGGCCCATGTAGCCCCTGTGGAACCTGCCCCTGTGTCAACACTTGAGGTGTCTGAGCCTATCCTTATATAGGCACCTGAGGTGCCTGATCCTGTCCATCTCCCAGTGGCCCCTCATCCTGTCAACCCTCCTCCTATACCCACATCTGTGGTCAGACTTGTCTCTACTGCAATCTCCTCCTCTATCCTACTGCTGAGGTCTCTGGGGCATCTCCTACTACTGTCCCATCATCAACCTCCATGTCACATGTAGGCTTCTCATGAGAAGCCACCTGCACCAGATTTTTCAATCATACAGGTGCATGTGCTGCCTACCAGGCCACATACTCTGCTGTTATCCCAACATCCACTATGTCTAGCGTGGCCACATAATCTACCCATGCCATAGTCCTCCATGCCACCCTCACTGTCAGAGCATCAGTGTACATACCCCAAACTCCAACCTCCCTAGTGACATGAGGATGTAAACCATCCTCTGCCACCACCCCCTGCTACAATTCGAATTGCCTCATGACCCGGGATGGCCTATACCGCTCTATCTGGTGGATGGTCCTCCCCAATAGAAAGAAATTTTTCTGAACATATGAGAGGTATATGAAATCCTCAAAACCGTCCTCTGCTCTTTCCTGCCACTCCATCGCTCCCCATGGCTCACATAGCTTGTATGGTGTCCAACAGAAAACCTAGATCTCATCTAGCAATCATCGCCAATATCCTATCTGGCCCATAGAGGTGTATCTCAGTGGTAGCCTTTATCTACATGTATAGGGCTCTCTTGGTTGTCGAGCCTCCCATACTCTCATCAGTCAGAACACAGGAATGTGTTCCCACGCCCACACTAGTAGTAGTGTAACCCCTGTCCCCATGTTGTGTACCCCGCAGTATGCAGCCATGTGAAAATTAGGATACAACTATCCCAAGACAACGTATCCCTGGAAATAGGTCATCCCCTCCTCAAGCATCCCTACCAGTAACCTCGACCATCCCATCCCAAACCCATGACCGGCCAAGTCTTCCAGCATCCTCCCACCAATTAATCCAGCCAAAAATAGTGCTATCCTCCTCAGCCTCCTATCAACCGCCAGCTGCCAGGGCATCCATGTCCTGTATCTAGGTATCCTCCACAAGGGCCTCTTGAAATCTATCTCCATATAGTTCTTTCTATACTCTAGTTTGTACTATGGGACTGGTCCTCAGATCAGTATTTATAGGATCCTCCACACATCCTCCAAAGTCACCGTCACCTCTCCAGTAGGCAAGCAGAATGTAGTGGTGTCGTTGTGCCACCGCTCGATCAGTGTAGTCATCATCCCATTGCGCACCCATAGCCTAGGCCATTGGGGAACATAATCTAGTCCTACTACTGCTAACAGCCCCCAATCTACATCCGTCAGTTTTCCATCCAACTCTATCGTCAGTGACCAGTGCTCCCGAGATCCCAGTGGTGGGAACTGCTCCTGCAAAATCCAAACACCACCATGTCAATAACATCTATCTTCTCATTTTTATCCTAACCCCTCCTAGAATGGGGCGTTATGCCCCTAGGTCTATATCTGACCCATCTCCCGCCCCCGCCGAGTCCTTCCTTTTCCCTCCTCCTAGGCGTCTGCCCTTTTTGGTGCAGACGTCGGTTCAGTCGGAGATGTTGGTTCTTCAACCGATGTCTCTTCTTGTTTTCTTCTCAGACCCTCATCTTCAAAGATGTAGATCCTGGTTTAGCATCTTTGAAGACTCTTGTTTGGAACTGACATCCTCAAAGACGTAGGTTCGAGGACCAGCGTCTACAAAGACGTCGATCCGGGGATCAGCGTCCTCGCAGATGCCAGTTCAAGAACTGGTTTTTCTAGTCCGCCAAGATTCTAACCCACATTTATGACCCCCTAACCCAATGCAAAAGCGTTAAAAACTCAAAAAATAGTAAAAGCAAGGTCTCAGTCTCAGTTGAGTTACTCACCGGTATAACGCGCTCTCCTAATTGCCCCTTCAACCTCTCATCCACCATTATTCTCTCCAAATCTCTTTTATCATCTAATCACTATTCACAAATGACCTTCTTTTATCCCTCCGCCCCTCTTATAGCCCCCTATTTTCTCCAAAAGAATTTATGCTCCATTTTCTTCCCCCATCTATATGTTTTTGTATTATTAATCCCATTGTATAGTATAAATGCGCAGAAAAATCCAAAAAATTCAAAAATTGCAAAAAATTCAAAAAAATCAGAAATTCTCCAAAATATTGCAATAAACCTTTCCTTCCTTCCACATCGCTCAGTTTTTCAATTTTCAGTGACATTTTAACTCCTGTGACTGTGATCCAATTTTTCACCAAATCAGTTTTGTGACCGACTATCCTTGCTCCTCACTCTGTTCACAGCTTTTGCCAGTGAATATCTTTCAATCAAATTAAATCTAATCCTTGCCCATCTGGATGCATCCTTCCGGCATCAGCTTATCAAATCCTTCATCACATTAATCGTGTTCATGGAAAGAACTTTGGACTGAATGACTGCTTGGTCATGAGGCCTTCTTTATTGATTTTATCTTTTTGTGTCAGTTTAAACCTACTCACCACTACCTCGATCTGTTATATCTTGGTGCGTTGTGACTGGTGGCTACTAATACATGTGTCTTTTGTAGTGTGCTTTTGTTTGAGCATCTATCCCACGCAAAGGAATCCTGTCATTTGTGTTTTCTAACACCTGATGCATACCTCCTTTTGCAATGTCAAAATTGAATGTGCTCTCCATATTTTTCATACAAATGGATCCCCCAGGCTCATTAGTTGCATTTAATTTCATCACTGCATTTGCATTCTTAGTTTCATTCATGCTTGCATTTCAGAAGGCTTCTATTTCTTCCCCCATTCTCCCTTCCTCCTTCCCATTGCATCCTTTTTCAAGAAAAACCCACAACGTTGTCTTTGTTGTGTTCTTTTCTCAAGGGGGCACAACCCTATATCGTCATTGTTTTGGCACGTCTCCTAGAAACCCTCTTCCTCTAGGGAAATTTATTTTCTTGTCTTTGACGCAACTTCACTTGCGGCACCACATCAAAGAGGGGCAAAATGTAGACGTCCAAAAATATTAATATTATTATTAAGAGTAAATTCCCTTTTATCCATCTAATCTAACTATTTAATTTAATCAATTAAATAGTTTCAATTGCTAGTATTTATCAATAATCTAAATACTATCCTAATGTATTTTATTTAAATACATTTGTCTCATAAAGTCCCTTTTCAATAAATTTATATTTATTAAAAGTCCTCCATATCCCTTATTCTTCTAAGCTATGATTTATTCAAATCTTATTTGGATTACAAACTAAACCCTAGCTAGAAACTTATTAATCTAATCTAAAGGCCGACCCTATTCCTACTCTACACTCATCACTTCACTTCCTAAGCATACTTACCCACCTAATCATCCTCTGATCCTACTCACAAATGTGTGAAAATTCTCTCCAAAATGGCCACCCATTCCTCTTAAATACTCTTACAAATTTTTCCCCCACTTGAATATCTTGAGCCACTCAAACATTTAATGCTATGTTTGACTCCAAAATAGCCATCCCTTCCAATCCCATGTGTCCCTTATGTGGCTCTTATGTGGATGCCACATAGGTGCCACCTCATTCAAGCCCTCCTCTTCTCTCCCAAAAACCTATAAATAGAGGTCTTCTCCTCTTGTATTTGCATCTCTCATTCTTGCATTGTTATTATGTTATTTTAGTTTTACAAGTTCATTGCTAGTTTCATTCTTTTTATGTTTAAATCATTTATAAATTACATGCTATTATAATGGATAATGAATCATAGTTTCTATCTTGCATGTTGCATATCATTTCCATATTTTAGGACATCGTCTTTGAGAAGAATTTGAGACTAGTTCTTCATACTAGCTCTTGAATCTCTTCTTTGTTTCGAATCTTGCATCCATAGTTGCATTTCATTGGGGATCCACTCCATTTTTGTTTGAGATAGCACATTCACAATCAATCTAAAAGAGCAAATCAAACAAGTAGTACATGGTGTGATAGCTTGTTTTAGCTCAATCTAATGTTATGATGATGTCTTGTTGGTTTCTTCCTTATTTTATGAATTATATGTGCTAACCCGATAACTTCTCATGTTTGAGCTTGCTCCCAACAGGTCAAAGATTTCCTCATACACAATAACAACATAGAAAAATCTTTCTTCTTCATCATCAGTGTCATCATTAGACGATCCTCCTTCAGCAATGTAGCATGATTTCTTTCCTTTGTTCTTAAAGTCTTTGAATCTTCTAAATATGTTCTCACTCGTGTTGTTATCGCTGTTATCTTTCTTCTCAATATTGTCAGGACAATTAGGAGCTATGTGACCAATCTTATTGCATGTAAAACACTTCAAAGGTAGCTTACCTTTGTACTTTCCTTTACCTCTTGGTAGCCTCCTAGCCAATAAAGCTTCAAAATCAGCTTCATTCTTTTCATCTTGAGCATGTAGCTCTTCAAACTCACTCTTACAACTAGGAAATATTTCACTAGCACTACTTGCATATCCATCACTAGATCTAGAATCTCTAGAATTTCCAATAGCTAAAGATGATTTGAATGCAAATTCAATCTTAGAAGTAGTAGACAAACTATTATCAAAATCATTTATCTCAAAAGCAGTTAGCTTACTAATTGTAGCATCTAAAGTAACAATCATCTATGGAATGGATCTTAGTCGTTGAATAGAAGACACTCAGATGGCATAGATAGGTAGTAGTTTTCTAAGAATCTTACTTGTAACATCTTCTTCTTCAAAGTTTCTACCAGCACCTCTAATAGCAATAGAAATCTCCTTTAGTCTTGTGCTATATACTGCAATGTTTTCTCCTTCTTTCATTATCATTGATTCAAACTTTCCTCTTAAGCTTTCAGCCTTAGCTTTCTAAACATGTTGATCTCCACCATAAAATAGTGCAAGCTTATCCCATATCTTCTTAGTTGTATCATGACCTTGTAGGTCATTGAACTCTAGGTCGGTGAGAGTAGAAGATATCTCAATCATCACTTGTGTGTGTTCTTGTCTTTCTCTTTTCTGCTCAAGTGTTAAAGGACCAAATAGTGGAGGTGAGTACTCATTTTCAAGATGATTCAATGCATAATCTCCAATACTAGATATGTGAAGCCTCATTATGTTCTTCCATGTAGAGAAGTTATTCCTATTCAACTTTAGTGCTTCCCTCTTAAACATCTTTGGATCTTTAACTCAAGTACCTTCAAACTTATTTTCTCAGAGCACTAGCTATAATACCAATTATTGGTTTTCCCTACCAAATGATGGTTTACTGAGAGGGGGTGAAACAAAAAATATTTAAACTTAATACTTAAAAGCTAAATCTCTTATTCAACTTGGTAACTCAAATAACAACAGCAACTAAAACTTGTAAACACTTCACAAGCTTGATAAACAACATATGACATAAGAAAATAACATCCACGGTTATCAAGCATCACATGTAACACCAGATTTAATGATGAAATCCAATTTGGGAAAAACCTCTGTGGGAATGCGACCCGTAAAAGGAAATACTCTTCTGAAGTATGCTTGATTAAGAGCCAATTCGGTTAAAGATTACAATGCACATTTGTTAGATGTGACCTTGTTAGGGGATTTACCTTAGATCTGTTAAGATCTTCACCCTATTAGGAGTGGCCTAGTTAGAGGCCTTAAACATTCATCCTAGAATGTTACCTTTCACAAGGATTTACAAAAAGACTTATTAGGTCCACTTGGTTAAGATATTTTCTATTACAAAGATTAGTAAGAAACAGTGTACTGAATTGATCTGTGATTTTGCAACTACCTTTTTCTTGATCATATCCCTTGTGCACTCTCATAAACAACTGGCATCAACAACTCGTCAGTCTCTTCTCTAGACTAGATCTCCACCTCTTTCTCTACTCTGCTTGGTAGCACTTCAACTCGCCAGCATATTTTTATAAACATACAGACTCAAAAATATATAGGCCTATGTTTTTCTATTAATCTCATTGATTAGGCATTCCTTCAATTATGCTCAACCATCAAATCATCTCTTATGAACTGATTCAATGTATCTACAACTCGGTTAAATGGTTAACCTTTTCCTCATGACTTGCACTTTTCTTGGAACTCACAACTTTACTTTTGCCGCTTAATCTTCATCTCAGATCTTCAACTTGATTTTTTATGAGCGTATATCTTGAAACATACTTCATCATTATCCTTAGCATCTTATAGAACTTCACTCCTTCACATTAAATTCATTATGGTCCTTGAATTCAATCTCTATTGAAACTTTGTTTCATGCTTGGTGACTTGGTGAATATCTTCACTCGGTGTCTGACTTCGCTTAGTTACCAACCTTTCTCGGTAAATGACCTATGCTCGATTGTCAACTTCTCTCGGTGACTGACTTTGCTTTTCTTGACTGGATAACACTTCCAAGTACCAATAGACTTCTCATTGCTCGGTAACTAGGCTTGTTCCCTTTACCGACTTGACCTTTCTACTTTACCAACTTAACAACAACAAATGTTAAGTATAAAAAATCATATCAATAGTACCTCATCATTATCTAATCTTTATTATCTGCCCAATTAATTTCCTCTCAAATGATATGAAAAATTAATATAAACCAGAAATCAATTGCTTAAAATCAATGACAAAATAACAACTGATCTAACCATTCTACTTGCTTGTAATCCACTGAACTCGGTCTTCATCATCATTATCATCAGTTGGTTAACAAGTTGATCAAGTTAAATCAATCAAGCAGTCAAGCAATTCAAGTTGTGCAATTGAGGATTTGGATTCAAAATTCGAAGGAAAGCACCCAATCTAGGATCTCCAAGTCTCTTTTCCTTCAAGATCCATTCAAGAAAAGGAAATCTTCTCTCATTGATGCAATTTTCTCTCCCATGATGGCCAAGTAGAGAAATTCACAAGCAAGAAAGAAGATCCATACATCCATTCTTCTCCTCTCTTTTTCTCCACTGAGGTTATCAAGCATATCAACATTCAAGACCTAGGAGTCGCAATCATAGATCCATGTATTTGTGAAGGAATCCTTGATTCTACAATTCAATACAAGCATCTTCATGGATTTGAGTGATTACTGCATTCGTTCATGAGGGTTTTTCATGAAAGGTGAATCTACCATTTATCTTGTTTACAGTAATTTCCTTTACACAATTTCAATTTCATTTCAAGGTTGATTCCTATATAGGTCAAACCCCTTTCCACAACCTTTTCCCCTTCTTCTCTATGTGAAGAAATAGGTTACTGAGTTGCAGGTTCATATCTGGAAGGTATAGACACAATTGTAGGTCCTCATAAATTTTCATCAAATTTGGAGTAGTCGGGAAGAAGTCAACCTCTCAACTTGTCCCTGAAATCTAGACTTGTTCCTGCACTTTTTGGCTAAAATTTTCACAACAGACAACTATAGGTCTCAGTATCCCAGATTGAGAGTTACACCAGATTCTAACATTCCGATGACAGTGAAATTCAGATCCAAAGTTCAAATCTCCTCATCTAGTTTCTAGGTGCACTTTTCTTCCTCTTTCTTTGCATCTACTTTCATAGATCATATTTTTTATCAGTTACACCATTACTTACTTATTCATATCATTTCTCTATTGTCATATATCATATCTCCTTATCATTATCCTATCAAGGGGATACACAAAAACCCTACATTTTGGATCTCACATTTGTACCCATACCCTTTTTGGTTGTGCTAATCAGATTTCCTTTGTAGAGGAATTTGTATTCCTAATATATACTAGATATTGGTGAGTGGTCTACATACTATAATTTCTCACTATTTTCTTCTATACAATACATATGAGGATGATGTGTGATGAGATATTCATGATGCCCAGGTCACATGAATTGGATAGGTTATTTTGATGGCCCTTGTTAACATGATGTGCTTGATAATTTATTTTTGTAAAATATTAATGAGACCTTCATGTACTACTTAGGAGTTATCTCTAGGGAGATGGTCTCATTGATGTTTGAACCTTTTTTAGTATATATATAGAAACCCTTGAGAAATATCATTACCCTTGTGTGATTCATGTTTGAATGATATAGATATCTATTTGAGTTGGCTTGAATGGCTCCTAATTGATCATGATATACTGCATTGTGTGGGTATCATTATTGAGATATTGACATTGTTGTACTTTCTTGGTGTGCATGGTACATCATTTTTGTATAGATGCATTATTGCATGTGAGATGAAAGTATTCATAAGTGAAAGATATTTAGAATTGCGGTTCATTGACTTCTATCATAATAGATCATTTAGGTCACTAGCTTATGTCCCCAAATTGTATTTATTGTATTCATGTGAGAACCTATATGGTTATTCCCTTTTGGCATTGTGAAGAAGTATATTAGTCCTATATACATCCTATGTATCCTGAAATATGTCTCATGTTGACCCTACCACATTGCATAGTGGTTGTAATTGAGTATATAATGTAAATCTTGCACATCATAATGATATTGTGTTGATGGGGCCCAATGCCCCATTGTGTTATCTTTGTTAAGTATGTAGATATCATTATATCATAGGGCCTATAGTAGTGATTTGTGATATAAGTTATGTAGGTCCCTTGTGTGGACATTTCCTACATAGTTGAATCGTTAGTCATCCCTTGTATGAGTAAATGTATAAAGTGTTCTCATATTGGAATCCTAGTGTACCTGGTTTGGCCTTGTTTTGTGAATATTTAATAGGAGTGATCATGTGTATTCATGTCCTTATGACCATATTATTACCATTATATGTGATGTTCTAATTGAGTTGCGCTCTTTCATTAAGGTTTATGACATGTGGATGTGGTATAATTTCCCCACTTGCATGTCTTCTTGCATAACGAAGTGAATGCATTGTACCAAAATTGTAAATGTTTGCAAGTTGAGTGAGTGCAAAGTTGCATGTATTGGTACTTTAATTTTTGCATGGTCTTGGAGTCTTATGTGACTTGTTTGTATGGTATGTTCTCTAACTCACCTGGGATATTGTATTCGTGGGTGTCATGTATCTTTTTACTCCATCCATGTGGAGTAAAAAAATTCTGTGAATTTGTAATGGGAGTGAAAAAGTTTGTGTATTATATTATTCTTTTATGATAAGTTTTGGAAAATAATTTGAGTTATTTCTCTCTCATTTCTCTATAAATTAGAGACATGGGATAGTATTTTCATGAATTATTTTGTAGGTGTATAGGTGTTGTCAAAATGTTACTAAGTTGGAGGTTGTTATAGTGTTTTATATGCAATTAACTATTTAAGATTAATATAATATTGGGTCTCTCGTTGATAGTATCTTTTTTGTCAAAGGGGTTTGTCTATGTAGATTTGATATTATGTGTTCCTTTATTACGGTTTCTTAAATTTGATATTATTACTTTAAGCTTCCACACTTAATCTTTTATGAGAATCATTATTAAGACATTAGTTTCACATTACAAAACATTGATCTTTTAATTATAGCAACCTTTATTCACCTTGTATGTCATGCTCTTGCAATAATGTAATATATATTAGAGCTCTTTTAATACTAGATTGTAGACATGTTCAATGATTTTTAGGTGGAAATGATATAAGATTTGTTCTTTTATACAACATCCTAGAATGCAATTCAGATATTTTTTATCTTAGTTATCTCATAATAGTTATCAAGAGAAAGTCATCTTGGGCCTAGATTTCAAATTTGAATTATTACATAGTATGATTATTTTATTCTCATTGAATTGAACTAGGTTGTTTTGCACTTATAAATTTGAACTAGAATAAAGAATGGAACTGATTATAAAAATGTGAAAATATAAAAAAACTAGTTAGATTAAGTTAATTGCTAACTTCCATTTAAAATATAGCATTGATACTAATTGTCACGTATGAGTTTCACATTTTCAAATATCAATATTTAAAGCGCATATATAATGTTATAACAAAATATATAGTTCAAATATACATTTATATAATTTTAAATATCATAACAAAAAAAGATAATTAAATATATTGAAAAATAATATTTTTTATATTATATACTTAAATAATACATTTTAAACATCTTAAAAATGAATTTAATTTATAAATATTAATAATCTTCCATTTTCATTAATTTTATTTTTATATTAAATATTATTTTAATACACATTAAATTTTACAACTTCTATTAAATTATTGTTTTTTAATTAATAAACTAATTATTGAAAGAAAAATAATTATGTGTACTAACATCAACCTGAAAAAAAGTGTTATAAAATATAAAGGAATTATAAAAACACATCTAATATCAATAAGAGGAGGAGAGCTAGATTCAATGTCAATCTATCTTTCATACAATTGATGGTATAGTGGATGTATTGATTACTTTGTTCAACTTGTTTTCATCATGCAGGAGTTAACAGTGGATAGATAGATGGTTCTAAAGTGATTTCTTTTGGGCTTTTGTTAGAATTTAATATTTTTATTATTAATTGTAATAGTTGTTTTAGAGATAGTGATCTATTTGATAAGTTATATATTATTTAAGGAGTTTTGTAAAATTTGAAAGAAACCATCATTTAGATAGAATGTTAGATCAATGTTATGACAATTTTTTACAAGTCTATAAGATCATCAAGAAAATCATATCTTTCTAAATATATTTTATATTTTTTTCAATAGATTGAAAAAGCTAAAATTTTGAAGAAACCACATTACAACAAAAAATAATACCTAAAAATTGGAATTAAAATACATATCAAACTTGATATGTCTTAAAAGAATTAAATATAAAGAAAAAAATAAAAGAATTAATTCATTCATTAAATAATGTCTTAGAAGGTAGGGCTCTATATATTGATCTTAAGGAAAATGAATAAAATATGTTGTCATTTGCAACTTCCAATCCTTGAGGAGGTTGAAATGAGGCACCATCATGGTGAATTAATTATGGTTGATTAGTTTATCACTAGAAGGAAATTAGAATTATGAACATAATAGGTACAATAATGTCTATTAAAAGTTGGGTATATCTCATTAATTACATAAATGTTGAATATATTTAAGATATAGCTTGACAAATTTAAAATTGAATATTCAAATATGTGTGTGGTATGTGCATAGAATAATAATAATTTGGTTACAATAATCGAGAAAATTTTACTTTTTTCCAAGAGTAAAAAGAACATGGTCATCTGTAATGGTAGTGAACATTACAAGAAGAGACCCAATATGGTGTTTAGTGATAGCTGTTAGCTGGGACTACACTCTAGATAACCGTAACTCTGGATTGTTGTTGTGATTCTCCTTCAACGCTTTAGCAAGAGTTGTACGCTACAAAATAATATTAGTTGATTTGCTTTATGTATTGCTTCTTTGTTTTCAACATGGATTGTTTCTCTTAGGCCTTTTGGCTTGGTAGAGCCTCCTTCAAGTTGTTGACCTATCTCTTATACATTCTTTTTTATTTAATTAATATATTTATCTATGTATTTTTCCCAAAAACAAAATTGACTATATATTAAAAATAATCACAATTATGAGTTGTAATTTAAATTATATTTTTTATGATTAATCAGACTTTTAATATATATTTATACTTAAATAAATAAAATAATTAGGGAAGGTGAATTATTTGATTGCCATATTGTAATAGTTCTTATAGTATAATAATGTTATTTTTTTAATACCTCATATTCATTATTTGTAAAATAATAGGGGAAAGATACCAGTAGCCGCTATAGCTAACTTCTCGCACGTATAGATGCTAAACGGTATATTGGATTTCGACAAAAAAAATTGTTGTCTTCGTATGCAACTTAACTGCTTAAAGCTAACATTTTAGCTTTCGGGTATTATGATGCGCGTTGTAGGAGTCGTTATGCGTGAAAGGGTTAAAAAATAGTCATTTCAAAGTGTTGTCTAATACCTGCTTGAAAACGGTCTGATAATCGTCCACTCAAAATCATGAATACTTGTGGACAAATCTCTCAGTAGTGGTGCACAAATGAGTCAATCATGAATCAAAAAATTATCGACTACTAGTACATAAATGAACAACTATCGGTGCATGTGAGGTTAATTAAGTGAACAGTTATTGGGGGGTCACTATGACAATAAATGAGCGATTATTGGACCCCAAGCAATAATTGGTGCCTTTCTCCTAGTGGGTGTTGTTTTTATTTAAAAGGTGGACAAAAAAAAATCATTTTCACAAGTCATATCAAAGAAAGAATCAATCACTATAAGACAATTGATAATTGTTGTATTTATGTCCATTCTTCAATATAATTTTTTTGACTAATATTTTTTAGATAATATGACGAAAATATCATTGATACACATTCCTTCATCGTGCCATTCACTAAACCTCAAACTTTTAAAAGTACGATATAAGAAATGAGGTCACGATCATGCCTCAAAAGACTTTAACAAAATGAATGATTTTCAATCCTTTACTACAAACCAACCGAAAAGATAACAATATAATTTATCCTTCCACATCAAATAATAATAAAAGAAACTTGTGAATAAAATAAAATATACTTGATTCAACTCTATTACTGAAAATATGTATACCTAGACATAATAAACCTGAAAATATTAAATATGAAATAATCCTAATTTCAGAAAGAAAGCGAAGCATAACTTCAAATATACTTGATATTGAACAATATGACCTCGCGGTATTTTTTTATTAGTTTACGTTGTAAAATAATATTGACAGCTCATTAATTTAGATAAATGGACTATGTAAAACTATTAATTTTTGCTTTGTCAGAAATGTGTCTTTTCCGGCATTGGAATTTTCAGAGACGTGTCTTTTCCGGCATTGGAATTTTCAGAAACGTGTCTTTGTCGGCATTGGACTTTTCAGAAACGTGTCTTTTTCGACATTGGATTTGTCTTAGCCGACAACGTGGTTATTTTTTCAACGTGCTGAGCTGGCACGCGCATGTACAGTTTTATCAACGGCTGAAAACATTCCCGCGTGATTGATTGTCCGACGTGTACAGCCAATGCTTTCATTATTCTCATGCGGACAAAACTGGTCAGGCACCTATCTATTCATCCTTGTCACTTTATTTTAATATTATAAAATGACCTTTATATTATAATATTATTTTAGTATTATAATCTGTTAGTTGTAGTTTCAAATTTTTTGAGTGTTAGTTGTTGATAATAATTAAATAAAATGAATTTAATAGATAGAATCCAATTTGTATTATTAGGTTTTTAAATGAGGAGTAATATTTTTTAAATGTAGTCACATTAGTTGTGTTTTATCAATTAAATAATTAAAGAGAGAGGTGTACTAAGATATCTATTATTAATGGTCTTAGACAATCATCACAATTGTTTTTTTAATGTGATTTTTAAATAGGTATTTTTTATATTTGATAAGGACAAATATAAGAGTTATTACTAATTGTTTAGTTTATAAATAATGGATATAAAGGGAAAAAAAGCATCCACAATGCTTAAGTTAGCAACTATTGAACAAACAAATCATGTTCAATGTGACATAAGCCTATCAAATTTGTTGCTATAGTATAACAGATCCTATGTAGATCTTATGTAGCTAATATCGATATCTCTATAAAAAAAAAATACAAGAATTGTCAATATAAAAATATTTTTTTGTTTTAGAATTGTTAAGCAATTGTGTTATTTTATAGGTATTTGTTTTTTTTTAAGAGTGGAGTCACATAAGTTACATAAAAAAAACTAACAAACAATGTGCAATGTGGCATAAGCCTACCAAATTTGTTGTCACCATATAATGGAGGTTCTCTGTATTCAATATAGATATTTTAAATACATCTACCTAAAAAATGGAAGAGTTATCAACACAAATCTATTTCATTTTACTTTGGAATTATTCGAGAATTGTGTTATTTAATTAAGTTAAATAAAACTAAAAGAAAATTATAAAAATATAAAATATTTTTTAACTAGAAATAAAATAAATTTTCAATAAATAAAATCATTTTAGCTAAATAAAAATACCTTTTTAGATAAAATATGTTTACGTTGTCTATATTAGTTTACGTAAGGGTTGTGTTTTGCTTTAAAAATATTACTGTCGTAACAATATTATGGTGCACTCATACATTGTCACATGTATTCATGGTAATATGGTATGCCCATACGCTACCACATGTATTCATGGTTGTGTTTGTAATATTTAATTTCTTCCCCTACTATGCATAAACAAATAAATTATATGGCTAATGACATTTTATGTCATTTATATTTGCCTTTGTGTTTAGAGTTCGTTGTTTGAAAACATTAAGATTTACAAATTTGTGAACAACAAAGAGGCATCTTTACCATTTGACTCATTTTTATTTTAAATAATATTTTTTTGTTTATAAACTTTCTTGGCACCTATGAACTATTGAAAAAAAAGGTTACCCCCCAAACATTGACGACAAATAGCCATCAAAGTCTATCACAATCCTCTATAGTAGGAATTGATAAGGTATCACTACAAGAAATGTTTAGTTGCTAAATAATATGTTCATATATGTATGAACAAAGATAAAAATAGGTATCATTAGATTCAAAGGGTTATCCTTCTCACCCATATAGAGGAATCATATCTTCATTTCTTTAGTACATTTGACATCATAGCTAATTGTTATCACAAAAGTTTGCACCCTTGCCCATATGGTGGTTAGCGACTTAGGCAACCTTGTGAAACATGGAAACAATCTCTCAATGTGGGACTTGATCAATGAGATTGAATCAGAGGTCGGCTTCCTTTACAATCCAGGTGCACCTAAAACTATTGTTTTTGAGGAAAAGGGATAAGGAGACGTTGAAAGGGAAATGCAGAAAAGAAACTGTGGCGATGCACCAGATTGAATGTTTGATCTACTAATTCCAATAGTGAAAGAGAGTTCCTCCTTTCCCTAGCTTTGTTGAGAGTAAAAAGTCGAAAACAATTGGGTGGTTCATTAATTGGAGACTCCATGTTGCAGATCTTAAGGATTTAGTGAAAATGTGACAATGGTGCCTCTTCAAATTATTATTGAGATGAAATTTGGGAGAAGATATTTCTCGACAAGACCCTAGGTCTTGAGAATTGAGGGTTCAGAAGGATAGGTTAAAAGTGTAAAACTTTCCTAAAGAACTATGGAACAAAAATCATAGAGTATGTACCACCCTGGGGGGGTGTTGTTGCAAGAAGAGTATGCTCCTTGTATGTTCGTGATCACCCTCAAAAAAAAAAAAAGATTGTAACCTATCGGGTACGTGACCCTAAAACCCAGGAATGGTTGCACTCTCGACGCCTATGTTCCTAACCCTCTTACGATCGGAAAGTCTATGATGCTTATATTTAACTATCTATAAGGGAGAAGTACTTTTGTACCCTATTTCAATATGTACTCTGGAGAGAGAGGACTCATGTGTGTGGTATCTCGATACACTTATATCTAAGGGAGTTTCCCTATGAATGAAAAGTTTCGACGAAAGAATCCCCATACCCTCTAATGGGAATTGTGTT